>VDFB02082002.1:0-13075 GCA_007258455.2 Sequoia sempervirens
AATTAGCACACTGAAACCCCAACAGAAGACCTTAGATTATTTATGCACGAAAAACCAAGCAAGTACAGATGGTACGGCCAGCTAGAAGGGCGATTTTGTTTTAAAAATTAAATGCTGATCTATAAAATCTGAAACTTGAGACAAAGGTTCACCCTACCCAGACAGAGAGATAGGAACAATGCCCAGAAGGATATTTTGTGTATTTTTTGACATATGAATGAAAATATGAATCTGCTGTAGCAAATAATGCAAAAACCAGAACTTCTAATATGCAAGCAACAACGCTATATAAGCAAATCCAACTACGAAGTATCAACTCAACAACAATGCAAACCTCACTAAAGAATCACTCATAAGCATACTAAATTCTCCACTAGATGCTATCTCTCAAGCATGAAGTCGAGCCCAGACTAGGAGGCATTCATTCCTCGAAGAAATCCCGCAACCATTTCGGCAGCATAACAATAGCATAGACCAAAGATGTGAAATGATGCTCAAGGCCTCCTTTTTATAACTTCCTGTTGACTTCTCGAAACCCTAAAAATCCACTTTAATGCCAAACCCTAATCCTCTCTCCAAAATGGCGTCCTTTTCCTTTCAAGCTTAATATTGATATTTTAATTAAATTCACCTTGATAAATGCGCCCTCATTTAGCTTGCTTTGACTTTGGAAAATTCAATATAAATTTAATATATCCTCAATGATGGCGCCACCCTTCAAGTCCACCTTTTAAAATAACATTAAGTTATTTGACTAGGCCAAGGTCATAAAATAACTTTTAAAATATAATGTTATTTTTAAGTGAAATAAACTCATCCTGGCGCATTGACCCGGAAACTGAAAGCATACTTTGGAGTCAAAATTTGAAGAGGAAAGTCAAGCGCCTTGAGACCAGCACATTTCTTGCCAAAATAGAATTTACTAAAATATTGAATTCCTGCCAAATCTTTCCCGGAATGCGGGGCAGACATACCAGCTGCGAGCTCTCTGAAAACCGAGGAAAGATCCATGCATTGAATCCACCGACTCACGGCGAAGACATCCTTAAAATAGGAAACCTAATTTTGCATGGGCTAGCCTTGAGGGTTTCGAGAAAAAGGCAGCCGGTCCTTTGGAAAGATGGAGTTGAGGGGACATTACAAAGAGCATCATTTGATGATGTTAGATGTTGGTAGTGATAGAAAGAAGGTTGCACAGAGGTCTAAAAGTCATAATTTCTTCATTAATGTTGTTATGATACAGTTTAGTCACTAAGAAAATTCATTTGAGTACTGACAAGTGTTATGGCAGACATTTGTGGACAAGGGAAATAACACATTTCAAATGATGATTGATTGTGATGATTTTTCAGCTATTGTAAAAGCAATTTACATTATTCTATTGTTCCCATTGTTAATGTATATAAGAATAATTCATTTTTGTAGCTGTGGTGCTAGTTTTGAGTTGCTGATTTTGATGAAATCAGCCAATGAGTTATTGTCAGTTTTGAGCAATTGCAAGGATAAATCTCTAAAAGCCACTAAATTAGGGAAGTATTTGTGTGAAGGGTTTCAATTGAAGGAATTGGAATTTTCCATTCAAATGTCTTTATGTTGGGTTGAACAAATGGTCTAAAACCATTAAAATATATTCTCTGCTCAAACTAATCCATGTTGAATTTTCCATTAAAATATCCTTGTGTTGGGTTGAACAAATGGTCTACAACTGTTAAAATATATTTTCTGCTCAAACTAATCCATGTCATTTTGGGGGATCTGTAATGAGTTGTTTCGAGTAGCATGCTTACTTGTTAAAGAAATTGATTTATGTGATGCATAGGATCATGTTTGATAGTGAGATTACAAGTATTGTCTGCATTGAGACGCTTTGGTTTTGTTTTATAGAGGAAGAATCCAAATCTTGTAGGTATCTCAACTTGGTTCATTAGGATGGCAATTATGCTAGGCTACAAGAATTGAAAAGAGAGTTGGCACATAGAATTTCCAAATTCTATTAGAGTGGTGAAGCAAAAACATGGAGTGTTTTTCAAGTTCATTTGGGATCTTGGTACTGGCATAAAGGTTCAAAGTTTTGGACGCCAAGTAATCTTTTTGAAGGGATGACTTTTTTGTTCGTTTTTTGAGTAATCAAATTAATTTAATAATTTAATATTTAGTTTCTCGAAATAATTTTATTTTATTAATAAAGCACAACTAATATTTTATTATTAAATTAAATGGTTTTTCAGGATGATATTTTATTTTAAGTTTAAAGTGGTGACTAAAGTGCGAAAGGAAATTAAATGGGGGTCACTATTAGGGTTTGCGAGAAAATAAAAAATAAAAAAAAAATCCTCAAAATAAGTTATAAGAGGAAGGTTGAAGAAGGAAAAATAATATTTTCAAAATCCTATTTTCTTTGTGAGATTGACCTTTGTTAATCTTAAATGCCTTAGATGAAACCCTAAGGTAAGATAATTGGTTTTAGGAGTGAAAAATCTTCTCTAGCCAATATGATGTGATTCATTTTGGGTCACAAGTTGTGCAAAAGAATTACTGTTTGAAGTTGATATGTGTTGAGGATATAGTTTATTGTGCTGAATAAGTGAAATATCCTTGAGTAATTGGTACTTGTTCATGGAGTGCTGAAAGGATTCACAATTGTGCTGAACACTTGAATTTTGAGTTGAATTGATAATTTACTAGGTTGGTGGAATTTGCGAAATCCAAATTTATTTTGATTTGTGATCGAGGAAGCGAATATAAGTAGCCACTACTTCATGATACGTAATGTCCCTGAAATTTTGATAAAGTGATTTAATTAATTTAAGTTGTCCAAAAATTAATATTATTGCAAAAGGATGACTTTAATTAATTATTTTAATTAAAATAAAGTGGAAATAATAAAATGTTAGTACAAATAGGGTTTGCTAAAAGAAGGCTGGGGGTTGATTCTGAAGTTGACTTTTTCATAGAAGATTCTATTGGAGCCCCCTTTAAAAGGAGTTGAGTGCAAGGCATTTGGGCATCCATTATTGAGTTGATATTTCTTATGCATATTGCAAAGGCTTGAATCTCATATTTAACTAAATCTCTGAGGATGAACACCTTCAGCAAATTGGAAAAGGGTTGGACAAAAACCTAACTCTTTTTAGGAGTGGATTCACAATGGAGTTCACATTGGGCTTAACTGTTTCAGATTTGGAGCTTCAAGAATATTTGCTGAAGAGAGCGATTTGGGGAAATTTTGTGAGTCTTCTTTGAAGCAGAAATTCCTATGGTTTAAGTATCAAATCGAGATTTGAGTAGATATTTGATAATTTTTGATAGAATTGGTGGCTGCATTTTAGGGTTTATGAGCTAATTTTGACCAATACTTGATTAGAGAATATTGTCATAAGCTATTTAATATATATTATTCTATCCTGTCGATTTTTGGAGAGGCAAAATATGCAAAGCGAAAAATGCGTACATTAACAACAATATAGTTAGGACACTAATTCCCGAGGAAAACAAAGAGGTTTAAAGCAAAGGATCTCAAACCAAGAAAAGGATTTCAAATACTTTTCCTGCTAACCCATGGTATGATGAGGAGTGCAAAGCAGCAAGAAGATTGGTCAAAAAGAATATGTCAAACAAAGAAAGTAAAGTAATCTACGAGAAGTTGGTAAAATCTAAAAAAGAAACCTATGTGAATTTAAGAAGGAAAGAGTTAATTGCTTTGGGTAAACACAATCCCCAAAGTTTTTGGAGAGAGTTGCAACAAAAGAAGAGTCAGACAGAAAATAGTATCACTGGGAAGCAGTGGTTAGAGTATGCGAAGCTCTTGTATGAACGACCAGTGGAGAAAATCAAGCCCCCTTTAATGCATGCCTCAAGTGAACTCTTCTCGGAGGCGGATATCAAGAAAGGCATAAAAAACCTAGCAAGTGGTAAGGCTCAAGATATTGATGGGCTGCAGGCTGAATTCTTAAAATGGGGTTGTGTGCTCCTCACACCTCACATCAAATACCTCTTTAATAGCATCACTCAAAATGACTTTCCGGCTGAATGGGCTACCAGTGTGGTCATCCCCTTACATAAAAGTGGGGATATTAATAATCCCTCTAACTATCGAACTATAATGGTCAATCCTCTTCTTGGTAAACTTTATGGGAGCATGTTAGAGCGCAGAATCAGTAATTGGGCCGAAAAGGAAGGTAAAAGGGCAAAGGGGCAGGCTGGTTTCAGACCAAGGCATTCTACCATAGATCACTGCATCACGCTTAGGCACTTAATTGAGAAAGTTTGGGACACTCAAGGGGCTGAAGCTTTTTGTTGTTTCGTTGATTTCAAAAAGGCCTTTGACACGGTACCTAGGGACAAATTGTGGAACAGAATGAAGGAACTTGGTATTCCTGATGAACTTAGAGCAGCAGTCCATAAACTTTATGAGAAAGTTAGCGCTAAAATTAGAACAAAAGATGGTATGTCTGAATGCTTTGGTAGCGACATCGGGGTCAAATAGGGTTGTCCACTATCTCCCACTCTGTTTGGATTATATATTGATAAGCTTGAAGAATGGTTAAACAAAACTGATGGGGAGGGTATTCAACTAGCTAGTTATGTGGTGAAGTTACTTTTATATGCGGACGATCTTATCTTAATTGCAAAATCTGCTCCGGGTTTGAGAGGTCATTTAAAGGCTCTCGAGCTCTTTTGCCAAGAGGTCGGTATGCAAGTTAACACCAGCAAAACCAAAATCATGATTTTTTCTTTGAAAAGGAAGAAGCAGGAGTTTAATTTCATCTTTGAGGGCAGCCCTTTGGAGGTGGTGGAAGAATACAAATATCTAGGGATTGATTTCCATAATAGGCTCAGCTGGGAGACTTGCAGAGCAAAAAGGATTCAGGGTGGCTGGAAGGCGTCTTATCTACTACAAAACAGATGTAGGAAAGCAGAGTTATGGGATTGGAAATCCAAGAAAACCCTTTTTGGTTTGTTGGTGGCACCGGTTGTCCTCTATGGTTGTGAGGGTTGGGGGGGTAGCATGTCAAACCACAAGTGGAGGCAAGTTGAAAGAATTCAAAAACATTTGATCACTACTAACATCAAAGTCAAATCTTCGGTTCCGTATGAGATTCTCTTGGCTGAAACTGGTATGTTCCCATTGGAGGCATCTGCTGTCATCCGGTTAATAAGTTATTTAAAAAAAGTTGAGAACATGGATTTGCACCGCTGGCCCAAAATGGTTGTTGGGGAGGAGCTAAACCGTAGAAAGAAGACTTGGATGAAGCAAAATAGCAAGTGGTTGAACAAATGGAACATTAAACTACATGAGTGCCCCAACACTAATGCTGAGATAAAAAAGTTTGTGCTAGAAAAGTTTAGGTCTACTATGTGGACTAAGCAGGTTGGCCGTAAAAAGTCACATTATATCCAGGTGTTCAACCCCATGTGGGAGCATGATAAAAAAGACTATTTAAGGGTTACAATTAAAGGCAAGGCTAGGCTTTTGGTCGCTCAAATAAGAACCGGGTCACACCATCTTAGATGCGAGACAGGTAGGTGGGCTGTTCCCAAGGAGGCTTGGGAGCAACGAACCTGTATTTTTTGCAACAAAGGGACTGTCGAGACTGAATGGCACTTCATGATTGAGTGTGCTGCTTATGATGATATCCGTATCCAATATGAAGACATTTTGAAGGTGGACAATCTAAATGAGCTTTTTAGGGAAACTAAGCTCCTCAAAACTGCTAGCTTTCTGATCAAGATCTATAATAGAAGGGCTGACATGGAAAAGAACTTGAAAATGGTTAAAGTTTAGGTGCTTGGTCCCATAGACTGATGGTCTCGTGGGCGTCATTAAAAACCATTCATTCATTCATTCATTCCATTCCATACCTCAGATAAGACAAGGCCGGTGCAGTCGTAAATTCAAGTGCAGAAGGTTACCGGCAAATCTGGAGAATAAAGTGGAAATATAGTATTCAATTCATATCGCAGCTTTACAGAGATATCCTGGGCATCGTATTTATTTAGTGCCCAGCTTATTGAGGAATAGCAGAAAATGAAAGAAGTGTCGATTATTATCATTTAATTCAAAGGCCAATTTCCTTGATAACCGCAAGTCTTAAAGTCAAGGAGAAAGCATATCGCAGTAAGATACAAATACCAGCTGACGCGTGAAGGAGCATTATACTGGCACGGCATTATACTGGACAAAACATTCCCAGGTCAGAGTGGAGATAGGACGATTTGCATGCCGTGAAAACCTGGAACTCATCGGGTGAAGATTAAAAGAGTTCGGAGCTGGAAAGAGACGACTTCCAGATAAAGACAAATATTGGAAAGTGAAGTATTGATTTTCAGCAGGCCGACAATATTTAAATCAGCCGCTAAAGTCCAACCTCAACGCAACATATGATAATATCGGCTATGATTTATCTTGTTGCTGGAGTTGAATACTCAGAGGTCGATAACAATTGGAGAGACGACTTTAGACATTCAGCCCGAGTCAAACTCAAAGAGGAATCTTGGACGCTTCAAAACTCTGCCACTTGAAGATCATCAACATATCAGGAGCTGATTGTTTATCACTTGCTATTACTAGCGACTAAGGAAGGCGTTGAAATACAGCCGCAAATATCAATATTCGCCATTATATGCACATAGCTGGGCGCACTATCTCCTCACTACCAATCTTGGGCGATGAGTCGTTGATATTGAAAGATAATTGCGGGTTGAAGAAAATATAATTGCCTGGGTTCAATCTGGCGACAAGCTCGAATGGTCTCAGCACGGAAGATATTCAAGGAGCTCGACAGTACATGAGAATGTTAAGGATGTCGTGAGTCTCCAACAAAGCGGGGTTAATTGGTATTTCCTTCTAACTGGCGTGAGGAAAGGTTCAAGGTCTGCAGCCGACATCAGTACCTCCAGGTCAGGAAATCGTATTTAAAATAATATTGTATGCAGGAGTTCAGGAAGACTTCTACTAAATAAAAAGCACCTATCATAGTTAATTAAATGTGCTTTTGATGTAAATATATAATTATTTCGTAGATAGCTAAATATATATATAATCGATATCCAATCTTTATCTATTCAAAAGTCGCAAGCATATATACTTATATAATGACCAACTATTCCCCATTGACTAATAACATGTCCAGAATGATATATATATATATATATATATATATATTGATTGATAACCAACAGTTATATATTAAATTTGACAGATTTTTTATTTTTTAGTTTTAAATTAAAATATGACTTTTTGTAATCCCGCGATCTACTAACCCACATTATACATCATGATTCATTATTTCCAGGGAAGGTGACAACTAGAGGCCATCGCAGCGACTAGAAAATACAGAGCTTATAGTTATTTACAATTTCTTTCAAAATTCCTCTTTCAGAGTTTTATAGGGAGGCGCTAGATTCAAAGAACCTACTTTACGTGGCCGCCTACTTCCCAAATCGGTGGCTTAGGATTAATGGTCTGAGTTTTCTCATCTTTTGTTCCAAGAAGATTAAACCCCACTCTTACAGCTCTAAACAGGCATCGACAGGGTACTCAATAAAGATTTCATGGGGAGGTCGACCGCCACAAAATAACCTGATGGGGAGTGCTAAAAATTGATGTATGAATTCCTCTGTTTTATTTTCATTTATTATTTTATGAGGGTATAACAGATAAAATCCATGCTACAGCTTACGGCTCGAGATTTTATTTTTAACAAAGTACATAGTAATCTGATTATGGTTATTCGAGTTATTTGTATACCTTCTGCCCCTATCTGCTATATCTAATCGACCCTTATATCTATTTTGAAGGGCTGTATGATACAACTAAACATTGATTGGTTTTTTTTTAATATATTTAAACAGACATTAGAGTGACCTGTGTATCTTGAGGTCTCTAAAAAGAAATACACATCTATATTTTTGACAGTTATTCCTCCACATTAAAGAGGCAGATAGGACCTCACCCCTAGTGGGTGGAGGTATTATTTCTCAGAGTTGGTGTTAATATTAATAGTAACAAAATTACTACCATTAAAGCTGAAGTACTGTAGTAAGGAAAAGACGATAATATCAAACTTCAAATCAGTCCTTTGAAACTATATGACCAAAGGCCCAAAGAAGAAAATCCGGAGCAGATACCAAAATTCAATGAAACGAAATACAAGGCCAACGAAAGAGAAAACACATTAAAACATAATACCCGGAGAAACAAAACAACTTGAACAGACAATAAATTCTTGTACTTTGTTTTGGTTGGTCAATAGTATATATATATAACCTAAAAACATAATTAAATTCAAAATACCATCTATCATGCATATGCTAAACAAAACCACCATAATATTACAGATTTCAAAATTTGAAATATAATACTACTAATTCAATATCAATTTGTCCAATTTGAATGTCCTGATAGATAATCATTGTTCAATATTAAAATAATACAATTAGTACTCAACATTATATGGGTCATCATTAAGACCAGCATCATCATCATCATTGACATTAGATGATGCAAGTAGATTAGAAGAACCATATAAAATCCCATTGCCACTTGCAATAAAAGTAATGTTAGCTACTTGACTCCTCAAAAAGTGAAGATTGTACAACAACAAAAATATCTGACTCAGTTCACTTTAGGTCTATATCCTGCAACTTTGTTTTCCCCATGTACTAATTATCTTTGCGAGAAAGAAAGTGCAAGTTAGAATGCACAAAAAACTGCCTCCTTTGTTTTACTTGATGCCAATTAGTTGTGATTCATTGAGTGGATGAAGGAGTATGCACTCCAATTTCATTCAAATGAAAAAGAATTAACAATCTATTGAACCAAAGTTAGAGAGTTATATTTATTAAATTAATAAATTGTTTATCAAACTTCAAATTTGAAAATAGTAATTTTAAAATGGAAAAAATCAAATTTAGAGAGTGCAATAAAAATTAATAAACTTGCGATGAAATTTTGATTGCAAGAGTTTGGAGGTGTGGCAATTTATGTCTATTGCAATGCCACCAAGAGTGAGCATCCTTCCTATTCTCGTCATTGAGAGTACAAACTCTTGACCAGTGGAAGTTACAAAATCACCAAACTCACTTGTAACTACATCCTCCATATCAAGATCAGGGATGGGTTTACTAAATCCTTTCCTACACCCCTTGTTGAATTTTGCATCATAGCATGGGAGCACCCCTGTTAGCATAGCAAGAATCTCCTTCATTGTAATCTTTGGGAGTTAACACAAAGGCTAGAAGATAGAGTGAGGTTGTCATTTTGTTCCATCACTCAACACACATTGATAGCACCTCTTTCAAGAATGTTCCTTCAAGATCTTGCTCTTTTTTTCGTTTATGCTGAACTTCATCTTCTCAATCATTGAGTCGATTCCATCATAAACCTCTCCTAACATGACTTATCCATATCAGTAAAGCAGACCATATTCATAATGGGCTCAATTAACCTAAGAAATTCTAGACTATCCCACCAATTGTGATCTAGGATCATTTATTTTATATTTGTTGCCTTCTCACTGTTGGATTGCCTCCATATGGGCAAAGATTGGCTAATGACCATGCTAGTAAGTGCATCTTGCACCTTCACTGTCATGTACCTTGTCCCCTAGGGCCGACAAGCAGCATCTTATTTGGAAAAGTGTTTTTAAACACTATCTATGCATATAATGATTAATAATTATTAAAATATAAAATTAATATTAAACTCATAGTTTTAAATTTTAAAAGTGGTGCACAAACTTAAATTTCAAACTGGGCTCTAAAGTTGGGTCATTGGCAGATTGTTGGAGAGGTATGCTAGAGCTTTGGACAATTTTATCAGTTTGATTGCACTTTTAGGACGAAAACCCTGTTTAGTGTGAGGAGGTTGGATGAAATCCTAACCTGCCTTAATTTACCATTTCCATTCTACAATTTCCTTATTTGATTTTCTTATATCTACACACGATTGAAGCAATTAGTGAAATTTTTTTTTGAAGTAAGCACACTTTTAGAATTTTCTCCAAGTCTAAACCATTGGCAAGCAGATATTGTAGATCTAGGCATGCTGCTTTGGAAAATAAACCAAGGCTGGGGCATTCAAGAAACCATCACAGGTATCCTACTATTCAAACCGAAATTTCGAAACAATATTCAGTCATAGGAGGAGCAACTGAGTGTCATCCATAAGCAAATCCAGGAGCTATGATTGGTAAAAACTAAAAACCACAAATCTGACCTGATTGAAGACAAAGTACCCTAGGTGCAATCCAATTTCCACCTTGGTACCAAGCAAGGGACAAAATCGAAGTTTCCAATAGCAAGCAAGGTTAGGAGCCTAATTCTGTATGCCTAGATCTGAGGTCAATGACAAAACAATAGCAATAGTTGAGGCTGATTACATATTCAGGTAGGCATCAAATCAGCTAACTGTTAGTTTTATGATCAGATGTAAAGCACAGAAAATTAATTCAAATTGAACACAATAACACATCAGATACCCTGGGAAAACCCTCCTCTTGAGGGAGAAAAACCCAGCAACAATATATAACTTATATATTGATTTCACACAATAATGATCTCCTTACAAGAGGCCGATATGCAGGCCCAAATACATGCACCAATGAGTGATGCAACACAGAATTACAATGGAGTAATATGCTGATAGATCTCAGCCACTAACAAAATACTCTTCTACAGAAATCGCTTTCTCCTCTAGATGATTCACACTTTAACTCCAAAGAATAATATCGAACTGAATATGAATAATACAAAGCAATGGATGAATGTGTATATATACAAGAGGAAGAGTGACACATCTCTTCAAGTTGATCATGTCGGCCTCCTCTAGAAAGACGTGCCTCTAAGTTGGCCTCTTGAAATTGTGACCCATCTTGAAGAGATGTCGGCCTTCATTAAATAACATTTCTTTTATTAAATTCGAGCCTCTTACATCATCGCACCTTTTCATAAATAGATGTTTCATATAAATTAAATAGCCCTTAGGCTACATTTAATTTATCACATGAGTAATGGAGATCTCTGGAAGAAGACCACGACGCTGCTCCTGAACATCAACACTAACCTCCAAATTACCAGCACTAAGAAGGTTGGGTATTAGATCATTGAGGGAGTTAGGGTTTCAAGCAAAAAAAAGGGTGAAGACTTGACAAACTGTGCCACCATTTCCTAACAGCTGAGTCATTATTACTAGCTCTTCCAATCCTAGGGCTTGTAACAACAAAAATTGTAAGATCTTGTTGGTTTTTTCAGAATTTGTAATTATATCAGCAAATGCAAACTCTAGCTATCTGCTACAAATTCTTTGTGTACTTATAAATGTTTGTGTATGAAATTATTGGCATATATATGTATAAATATATTGTGTTTCAACAATCATATCTTATATGGGCTTTAATATTCATGTGATTGAAAGAATACCTGTGTTATAAAAATATCCGGTAGCAACAAGCTTTATGTTGATAAATTAATACTATCATTTCTCAGTATTAGGTTAGTTGGCATTCTATCAAACATTTGTAAAAAATTCAAAAAAACAATAGCTTGGCATTTTATAGGCTTAATGGGAGCCAATGAAAATTTTATATTTTTGACCTCCTTTGACAATAAAATGCTGCAAACTTTCTCATAACCTGAGTTTGTGCACCATATTAGAGTATCGTTTATTTTTCTCATCATATATTGTCAATATGGTGATCAAACAACATTGAAGGGCAAACCGTTTGCATAGAGGCATCTTGCAACAATTTGATAAGTAATCTCTCTTACATCATTTTGATATGCCCTCTCTAATGGTCCTCTTGCTCTCTTTACACTATTGGGCTCGTCTTCATTCTTACCCATAAATAAGGTGTCTCTCTACTACAACATTAGAGATGACACTATAAGATGGAGAAGCAAGTGACATTCATGACCGCCTTCCTCTCCTTAAAGGATGTCATATTCTATGGACAACTCTTGCATGTGCTCCATCTCTCTTTAATATATTCTACTATTTTATGAGCTGCACAAGTACATTTTTTCCTTTGATAGGCTTTGATTCCGATTCCAAGAGTGACACACAAATGGGTTTTCACCTGGCTGTATGAACTTGTATACCTCTGACCACATTAGCTGCATATCCAAACATATGTTTCGCCACTTGGAATTTGTTGTATCATTTCTACATGCTTCTACAAAGATGAACTTGGGAGAATTTTGAAGGAGGGTTGGCTGATGGAGTTAGAATTAGCTACCATTATAATAATGTAATCCCTATAAGCCTACAACAAGTTTGAAAAATAAAAATTGAACAATATGTTCTAGAATGAGGAATTCAAACAAATAAAACTAAGTTTATAAATTGATAATTTATAAATTTAAAACTCAAATTCAAATAGTTTATAAATAAAAAATTCAAACAATTAGTTTAACTCAATAGTTTGTGTGTAATAAATTAGATACTTTTTAAAATTTAATTTGAATATAAAAAAGCTAACCCAGGAGGACCTGCAGACTAAGGGTCTTAAAAAGTCAATAAAACAAAAAAAAAAACCACTTTTTAAACCTAAAAAAAGACATATGTTGCCTTGGTCACAAGTCATTTCACAAACATAAAAGGCCAAAAACACCATTTTTTGCCTCCAAGCTGCCATTTTTGGATTTTGAAGGTTGTCTTTTTTTTCGAAGGTGAGAGCTATGAAGGAGTTAAACCTACAACAAGGGAGAAATAACTGCACAAAGAAGATCTAACCATCAAACGTGAGTGAATCTTTCCTTTTTTTTCAAATTTTCTATAATTTTTTTGGAGATTTTTCAACTTTAAAAAAAGCCAAGTTTCGTTTTTGGCTTTTTGGTAAGTTCTGAATTTTTTTAACAACTTTTTATGCATAATAAGGGGTTATAATGCCATTTTTTTCTAAAAATAAATTATTTGTGTTTTTTCTAATTTTAGGTTCATACAGAATGGTCGGTAGTTCTAATTCAATTGGCCCAAATGCAAAGAGTCAATTGAAATATGATGCATTGTCACCTCTTTGGCGACATACGACAATGATTCAACAAATTCCCAATGGTAGGGGTTATGTTTGGTGTT
>VDFB02082003.1:0-10327 GCA_007258455.2 Sequoia sempervirens
AGCTAACATATAAGATCCCCATGCATATCTGATCCCCTAAGTAATCATACTCTCCAATATCCTACCCCACCCAACTGACAGTCCCTTCAACGTACAGTCAGGACATAAGAAAACCCCAAAAAATACAACTAAAATAGATGGTAATGGATCATATGAATCAACCATTTCCTTCCGTGGATCTTGTAACCACTAATCCTGTCATCAGCAAAAATCCTCCTCAAAGCCTCGATACCTCCTTGCTTTGTATGATCATAAAAAACTAACTCTCCAACCACAAGAATCTCCAATATCTGGTATACATCCTCCAAAGTAACTATCATCTCACTGGTAGCCAGATGGAACGTGTTGTGGTTGCTATGCCACCTCTTAGCTAATGCAGTCAATAGTCCCCTATTTATCCTATACTGGGGCATATCAAGCAACAACGATAAACCACATCACCCAATCACATCCAAATCTACTTGCACCAGACGTGGAATCATATCCCAAGTCTTCGGGTAGCACTCCTGAGACTGAAGAACTCGTAATTCCTCCTATAATCATGACATATCGCAAATCAACATTGTATCAATCAATCTAATCAACTCAAATGAGATTTCAATCAAATCTTATAGAGTATCTATCATTGACTCTCATCTATCATGAGGTCAATCATCATCTATCCTATCATTGATTCTCACCTATCATGAGGTCAATCATCATCAAAACAATGGCTGACGCGATCATCAAACATCAAAAACAAGGAGAAAAATCAATATTTCCTCAATTTCTGGTGTCAATGTGCCAAAACAACGTGTCTATGTGTTGAAACAATGGATGTGATAAATAATTCCATCGATGCGCCACTTCACAACATCAATGTTCCAAAAACCTCTATGCACTAACACAGTCATCAAATGCGCTATTTCATGACATCTATGTGCAAAATCCCTATATGTGCTAAAACAACACCTAAATGTTCCAAATCAATAGATGTGCTAGAACATTCCATAGATGTGTTGTATCAAGTCCTAGATGCATTAAAACACATTTAATAGATTTTCAAAACATGAAAAAATGTGCCAAAAAAAATTCAAAATTCAAAAAGTGGTTTCTTGGGGTACGTATTGGAGGTCCATACACGGCAGGGCGGTTGTGTCGTCGAACTCACTTGAATTGATGAGTGTGGTATGGGATCACCATTTTTATCAAATCACTCAATCAAATCAATCTCCAATTGCAAATGAATTCAAATGAGCTCCTTTTTCACCTTTTTAACTTTTAAAGGGAGTAAATGGAGGGTATTTAAGTGGGATTGTTTTTATTTTCAACCATGGCATCAATTAATCAATTGGTAGGATCAATATTCTTTATCGGGAGATAACTCATCTCAAAATCATAAGAATTTTGAAAATCATCGTAAAATAATAAAAATCTTAAGCAATTCAAAAAATCCTAAAAAATCAAATTTCTTAATTTATCTCCCAAGGGGGCATACTCACATCATCACTCGAAAATTAGCGTCTGGGGCATATAAAAAAATTTATTAGCACTATTAGCAAATTTTTCTTTGAAGCAATGTGTCGCAAACACATCACTTCAAAGAGGGGCAAAATGTATACACTCGAATTTGGTCTGGAGGAATTAATTAAATACAAGTTATTTAACTAACAATCTTTAATTCTTCTACTTATAAATAAATTGAAAAATTTATTTATATATTTTATTTTCTCTAATCCTTCTTATCTTAAATCATTTTCTTCATGTCTTAATTAAATGAACATTTAATTAGTTTGTTTTATTTAATTAACCTTCTCTCATTAAATTTGAATTTTAAATTTGAATTTAAGCACATTTCTACTAACTTCTTCCCACCTTCCACCTCATTCATGTGTCTCAAGAAATTAAATATTTCTAATATTTAATTTGGCATTTATCCTCAACAAATTTTAACAAATTTGGGACACTTGGCCTTCATCTCCATTTGATTCCTCTTCACACTTGGCAGTTTGTTCTTCTAAAGGGAACACACTCCCCTTTTTCCTCTAACCTCTTCACTTTCAACTGTCCATTCTCCAGATCGAATCCAAACCGTTGATTTCTATCACATAGGATCATGCCTTGGAAAATCTATAAATAGACCCTCATTTACAACAAAAGGATATAGCGAGTTGAGCATAATTACACTCTACAAAATATTCATTAGCATTATCATCTTAGCATTGTCATTCTAGTTTTTGCATTTTAGCATCAAGTAGCTTAATCATGGCACTTCCATTAGCAAAATTTTAATTACTATAGTTTCATCATATAATTTCATTAGCAACATTATAGCAGCATAATTGATCTTTGCATAATCATCTACAACTAATTTAGCAATCATGTAGTGTAGGAAACATTTCTTGCATTTCCAACATCTCTCATTCTTCAAGTTGTCATTTGGCAAGTCATGTGCATAAACAATCTAAGAGAAAAATGACTTAAAGAATCCTTGGAGATAGAGGACAATGAGACGCCATTGGGGGATTATTTGTTTCAATTTGATTATTGTTATTTGAATTCCTTGATATAATGTTTCATTGGTGTGTTGCATAGCTATTAATTGCTTATTCACAATACATTTTATATAGCACACAGTTACACCAATAAATAGTTAACTAGAAACTATGAATTCTCAATGCATAATGGAGAATATCCAAAGATTTAAGTCAATGAGAAAACATCCTTAAAGAATTTTCATAAAAAGTATGACAATCTACGAGTTCGTAGTAGAAAATCATATACCCTCAAAGACCTAACAATCATATTAGAATTAGTGATAACTTTCAGAGTCATAAGAATAAATTCATAAGGGAATAGATGCAAGAGCATGAAAAAACATTGAGATGGAAGGGTAGTTGGTAGAGGTGAAGAATCAAACCCGTAGTGAGAAGGTAGGGAGAACAAAGTAATTTACAGTAAAGAGCATCATGGCAGTTTCTCAGGTGACTATATTTGGGCAAGGAGAGAACTTTGTGACAACATTACCATCAAAAAAATAAGGATACTCAAAACCTACCAAACCCTAGGGCCTTTTTCATCACCTTGTAGAGATCTCAAACATGCATGAAAATATTTCACAGAGACTAAAATCATCTCTATTTTTTATGATCACAAAAAGTAACAAAAATTTAGATTTACAAGTGATGAAAAGAAGTACATGGAAAGTATATTATGCTGAATTTATTTTCTTAAAAAAATTTAACCATTAACTATCCAATACAATCTAACAAAATACAAATATACAATAAAATATTATGATTAACAAAATGATAATTTTAATAGTTATCTTAAGGTAGACAAAAAAAATTGTGCAAGTGAAAAATAACACCCTTAGATTATTCTAAACAAATAACATTTTCATTTACATCATTTTCAAGCAACAATATTTTAGATTTGTCCATATGTACAAAAATCAAATCAAATCTGCAATGATCTCAAAGATCCGAAGGTTTAAAATATGATATTTTTAGATCTATTCTTGGGTGTATCCTGCAAACTTCATCATAGAAGGATGAGTCATCACCTCATTTAGACCTGGATGTGGAACTACCTTTGTTGTTTCCATAGAATCCAAAATAGGCCTAACAAATGTTGGAAGAAATAGCCCTGTAAACACGCAAAAGGAAAAGCTAAATCAATAGTAATTTACTAATTTTCATTCAACTTCTTTATAATCATTTTAAGTACTTGATTCTATTATACTTTAAAGATTTATAATATGAAGTTTAGCTATTCAAATAGCTTAAATAATTTTAAGTTATAAAAATGATTAGGCTTTAGCATTTAAAAAAAAAATCCACTTCTAAAATTTTAAATATCTTTATTGTATCTATTCACCATTGTTAGAGAGTTGCAAACTGTGAATTGTCCTTTGTCCTATAGGACTGAGAAAGGAAGAACAATGTCAAACAATGATTGAATCATAACAAATAGTCCAAAAACAATGAAATTTACTATCAAATGGTGACAAAGATCTATCCTCTAAGTCATTTGCACATGGTGATTGAGAACATAGTGAGTAAGAAGTAAAAGAGCACTGGATCATAGCACTGCAAAATGGTCATGAGTTATGCAATGAACTTCACTATTCTTTTGATCATAAAGGAGATCGAGATAATAACCAACATACTGATGTGCACAAAGAATGTTCATGGAGTGCAAACTTCCTTACAAAGCAATTACCACAACAAAGTTTGAGGTGAATTGCACCTACTATTTTATGTTGATATGGATATGTTCTAACCTGTAGTTAATTGTTGTAGCATAACAAATAGGCTAAATAGTTGCTCATATACCATTGTTTCAAATTCTAAATTGTTATACCTTATTTCTAGGAGCAAATCACAGGGGGATTCTATATGTAAGACACCATTGTTTTAAATTCAAAATTACTAGCTCTTTCACAGTTGTTTGCTTTATCTATTTGATTTAAGATAGCTTGCTGTATAGAAGATGCTCTCCAAATCACAGTAAAATGTTTTATTCTGGCATGACTATTTAGAATCTTTCCCATCATAACAATGAACAAAAGCATCAGTCATTAACCTGAACTTTGCAAGAGTTTCATCCAATTCACTTTTCCACTCTCTTTTCCATTCCTAAATTTTATTCCCAATTTCATCCTTGAAGAACTCCCTCGGCTTGTAGATCCTATTGTACTTTGCAAGTTTGAGATGGCTTTGAGTTTACCCGAGCAACAATTGGCAAAGCTCTAGCCTTGCCAAGTTTGATCTAGTAAAGGTAGGGGTTTTGTCCAGTGCGGCCAGGTAGGCTTCAGAAGCTATCCTCCGCACCTAGTAGAGTTATGAAACAACAGCAAGATCATAGAGGTGAGGAAGTTCTTCGTGGATGAAATTGGGAATAAAATTCATAATGGAAAAGAGAGTGGAAAAGTAGAATTTGATGAAACTCTTGCAAAGTTCAGGTTAATGACTGATGCTTTTGTTCATTGTTATGATGGGAAAGATTCTAAACAGTCATCCCGGAATAAAGGATTTTACTATGATTTTGAGAGAATCTTCTATACAATAGGCTATCTTATATCAAATAAATGAAGAAAATAATGTGAAAGATCCAAAAATTTTGAATTTGAAATAATGGTGTCTTATGTAGACTTCCCCTATGATTGGCTCTTAGAATAAGGTATAACAATTTAGAATATGAAACAATGGTATATGAACAACTATTTAGCCTATTTGTTATGCTACAACAATTAACTATAGGCTAGAACATATCCATATCAGCATAAAATACTAAGTGCAATTCACCTCAAACTCGATAATACTGAGATGTGATAGTGCCTGGCTTGTGAATTGTTTCTAGATGGAACCTGCTTGAAAATTAATATCCATCTGAAGGAACCATCTTTAGAGCTCTTCCCTGAAAAGAGGGTTGAAAACATTAGAAGAAAAGCAATAACATAATTCTAAAGTAACAATTTGTATCAAGCCAAATGCTAGAAAGTATAATTAAAAAGACAAATCCTTACAATAGGACCTCAAATTGGACCAAGCAGATTTATGATTTTATCTTTAGAATGTAGGAAATTTCTTTGTCGGAGCTTCCCAACCTTGGATTGGATCTACAATTGGATCGATAAAATTTATGATTTTATCTTTAGAATGTAGGAACTTCCCCTATCGGAGTTTCACTACCTCAAATTGGATCTGAAATTGGTCCAGCAAATTTACGATTTTATCTTTAGAATGTACAAACTTTCTCTATTGGACATTAAAGATCTCAGGTCAAATGTCCAATTGGACCAATAGATTTATGATTTTATCTTTAGAATAAATGAACTTCCTTTGTTGGATATTCAAAAATTCCTACACCTAGGTTCCACTTCCCAACGAAAACACCTAGAAGTGTTTCAGACCAGCAGAAATTACTCTCCAACCTAGTTATGACACCGATAGCAATCCAATTTTGTCTGAACCATCCACACCTGAATGTTGCATCACAATCCATTCTTCATGCACATAAAAATTCCACATATTAACCCCTTCTAAATAAAACTCAAAATCATCATAAAACCATAATTAATAAATCATTTCACCTTTAGAAAGAATCTAATGTCATTTACTATCAAAACAAAAGCTGTATAAATCACCAAAAATCCATGAAGCCATCCATCCAAAGAGAAAATAAGCAATGTAAGGATTTGAACAATATAAGTCCAAAGGGTTATGTTGTAATAGTAATGGAACCACCATAAGAGCACAACCAAGGAACAAATTCTTGTTATTGTAATTATGTGATCCATAACTCTATTGGTCATGTGGCACAATTGTGCTATAACAAATGCATGATGCATTCATGTGTGATCCAAGTTTAATGTGGCTATGTTGTGATAGAAATGGAGAAACTCATATGAGCACAATTCATGAACAAATCATTTCCATCACAATTAGGTGACAATCATCATTGGGTGCATTCAAGTTGTCTCAAGTTTAACAGGTTACGATGTAATGATAGCATGATCCAAGAGCGATTACCTCTTGCTGCAAAAAAGAGCCTATAACTCTGGTTGATATGCATAGTGGTTGTGTTATAACAATTATGTAGTGCATTCAAGCGCAACCCATGTTTAATGGGATATTCTAGAGAGTGATCAATATTTTCTAAACCTTATGAATGTTACTTAAAAGTGTACAACTTAATCTACAAACCAAGTTTGTTACATACTTGAATGCAATCTTGGGTTACCACAAACTATAATAATGTGATATGCTAATAACTATTATGGAAATTATTAAAGCAAGACCCATGCTATATAGGGATGTTTCCACGTCGAGGTTTATGCAGCAATGATTAAACGCAAAGCTTTGGTTGCCGAAGTCAGGATGCACGAGCACGTAATCCAATCATTTTGGATTATTTGCAACCTAAACATAGCATTAAATGAGGCATGACTAGGGTAAAAGGCCTTCAAGGACTCTATGGCTATGAAACTCTGATGATTCCAGCCATGGAGTTTACAATGCAGGAAAGAATTGGAACCTTGCAACCAATAACTTTCAGTCTTCAATCTAAAGATATATTAATGCTCATGCCTCATAGCTCAGTGGTAAATCATGGTAGCTCGTAGTCACTTGGGATATAGACTAGTCAAAGAAGATGACAAGAGATCATGAAACTCGTGCCATAATGAAGTGATTTCATGGTGAGTTTCTACCTTCAGACTGATACCAAGGTTTTCAGGCGTTTGTGATGATGAACAAGGAAAGAGCTCCAAATTCAGGGATGGCTTCATCGATGATGGTGGTAATCACCGGTTAAATGTGTCCTTCATAATAGAGGTAGTGGATTGCATGTTTGAGCAGTGTTTTGAGACTCATCAAAGATGGGAGAAAGTGAATAATACCTTTTGGACTATGAAGTAGTGACAATAAGGTTGAAGGATCTTAAGACCCACAATACCATGAAATAATTAGTCCCCTGTAGTAAGTAAGTAGGAAGTCTATAGGGCATAGTTTGATTTTATAGAAGGATGCTCATGAAAGGAATCTTCAAGTTACAGTGAGTGAGCTGTTTGAGATTGCAGCTAAGGGTGCAATATCCAATCTTAAAGGTAGTTAGCAAAGTAGTAAATATGTAATAAAATCAAATCATACATAGCAAACAATTCACAATGTTATCTTGCATAATGCCTTGAGTTTGAAGACAAAAATATCATTATATCTTGATGAAAGTAGTGACCTTAATGATCAATCACTGGCAACCATGATTTTAAAACATGTTATTGTGCTTATGGAGGCAATATTTTAAGCAAGGCAGTGAGTGGTGGTTTGGACCAATGGTAGGTATGAAGGACTTGCTTTATATGCATACTATGCAGTCTAGCTTAAGGCAACATTCTTAGAAGAGATTGAAGGTGGATTATGGAACTCAAGGGTTGCCATGATAAGGATTAAAGCAAAGACTAGGATCTATTTAAAATCCACTATCATGAAGATATTAAAGATGTCACATGCAAAACCCTTGCAGCTGGAGTAATGAATACAATGCCAAAGAGGACAATGTGTCGGGATAGATTTAAGATATCTCCACATTATCGAATCATAGGAAAATACATCATTTATTTATTTTTTAAAATTAAAAGAAATCATTCTAAACCCTATATAGGATACATTGATACTTCAAAAGCATCTAATTTGTTTTTTTTAATTAAAAGAAATCATTCTAAACCCTATATAGGATAAATTGATACTTCAAAAGCATCTAAAGGAATTTGAGATTATGCAAATATATGTCAATTAAATACCTGGATTACGAACAATAGCATGAATAATGTAACCCTTGTTGAGCAGAGCAAGAATGAGATAAGAAACAATGAATCCTATGCCTCATGTCACACAAATCTCCTTATTGTTCTTTGTCATTCTTTACTAAAACACTTCTCCATTTTGGCGGGCTATGCCTAAAAATAATGTTTCGACGAAGGTTTTAGAGTATGTTTATTAAAATAAAAACTCCATTTTGGCGAGGTACACCTGAAAATAAGATTTCGACAAAAGTTCTAGAGCATGTTTATTAAAGTTTTAGAGTATTTTGGTGGGTTATATTCTTGATTCCTTAAATTATTTATTCAAATGGATTGTAACTAAATAAATGACTAACTATTTAGTCATTTTTATTTGTGTGACTAAATAATTTTTAGTCAACAACCAAATTAGTCATTTATTTAGTCATTTAAAGCCAAGTTGCAAAAAATTAGTAGAATTTAGTCATTTTTAGTTGTTGTGACTAAAAGTTTTAGTCACGTAGTCATTTATTTTCCAAATTATACTAGTTTTTCATCTTGTTTGCATGCTCAACTATTTCATAGGGAATGTTTTATTTGGCTTGTTTAAAGTGACTAATATGCTTATATTTGTCTATGATTGAGCAAGTGCAGATTTGGCTTTCACATTTTGGCCTTGGTACAAAAAAAACAAAAAGCCACACAACAACAAGCTCAATCCCAAGTGCAAGCCTAGGCACAAGCTCAAGCACAAGCCCAGGCATAGGCCCAATACCAAGCACAACAAGTGCAAGCCCAAGCCGCCCATCGTACAACAACAATAATAATAACAAGAGGCCCAAGCACAATCCCAAGTGCAGGCCCAATACCAAGAAAAACAAGCGCAAGTGCAAGCTTATCAACAAGCCCTACAACAACATGCACAACAATAAGCGATGATAGCACAATAGTAGCAAGCAGTGCAGCAATAGGCTCAACAACAAGTGTTATTAGCACAACAGCAACAAGCATACCACCAAGCATTGCTCACACAACAAGGTTTCCAACAACCCTTCAAAAACACACAACAAAATTCCTTGAACCTTAACATGCAAGTAACACATGCCACCCCGCCATTCACCTAACAAACCATACCACCCCAAAACACGTACATTCCACCACCCGATCCCCAAACCGATCTTTCCACACAAGTCAAATTGCTCTCGCAGCAAATAGGACATTTAATTTGGAAAAGAAAAAAACTATGCACCCAAAAAGAATTTTTCCCCTATCCATTTGATAGGAACATCGCTATGGTTCCATTCCCACCAAGATTCAAAATACCAAAATTCAACACATACCATGAAAAAGGAAATCTTGAGGACCATATCAGATAATTTCACATACATTGCATGGAAGTAGCATATGATGATTCCTATCTGATGCGACTCTTTCCTTAAAGCTTGGCTAGTCTCTCAATGGAATGGTTCTCCCGCGTACCTCTTAGAATCAATAAGTTATAGGAATTCATGGACCTATTCATAGAAAACTACTCATTTAACCTAGTAATGGATGTAAGTCTGGAGGAACTATCTGACCTCAAACAAGCTAAGGGAGAGACATTTGCAGCTTTCTTACAACAATGGAGATCTAGTGCCAACAAAAGAAAATGGTCCATGCTAGGGGAACAACAAATTGGAACCATCATCTCTAACCTCGAAGGGGAGTTTTCCTTCCATTTGGAAATGCAATGCATCACGACATATGACCAACTAATCCCCAAGGCTCTCAACATTGAAAGATCCCTCATGACACAAGGGTGCACACCTGTATACCAAGACAATAGACCATTGACTAGCTACAATGATAAACCTCACACTTGGGCTAAAAATAAAAATGTTACCAACGATGGTGTTGTTGATGCCAAAGTTATTATTAGCACTCTAAGGAAAAACATGCAACAATAAACACACCCACAACATAACACTCATCAACCACAAATCAACATGCAACAAACCATCTATCAAAACACACTAAAAACAAGCCCATCACAACAACCACCGAATAATCAAATAGTCAACAATG
>VDFB02082004.1:0-27781 GCA_007258455.2 Sequoia sempervirens
ACTTGTAGGTCTTCAAGGGTGCAAAGGGGAGGCTCTTTTCTCTAGCTCGAGCAATTCAAAGTGAGGAAAAACAACAGCCAAGTAAAAAATAATCCTTCAATTCTTAGCTTAATACTAGAATGTAGAGACTAGAAACTTGAAAGTTTGAACAAGTACTACATTTTTTACTTAATTCTTATATTTTAAAATATATTTTACTTGTAGATTTGTGGAGGGAGAATTATGGTGTTGGCACACCAAATCTTTAGAGGCTAGCTATCCATGTTTTGTCCCAACCCTTTAGTGCTTCTAGGTGTGAATGCAAATAGAGCCTATTTGAGAGCATTCACAAGAAGAAGACTAATGGGTTGACTCATGAGCACTTCAATAACCTTGTCTTCACCCAATACAACCTTCACATTCAAACCAAAATGGTGGAGGGTACTTCTTATGATGCCATTGACTTGGATGATATTGATCCTATTGTTGATTGGATTATCAAAGAACATATCGATATCTTGTTTACTAATTATTATATTGTTGAATTGGAGAGAGCAGCAACAAAAGCCACAAAGGTGTATGCAATTAAGGAAAACAAAGACATTTTTGAGGAAACAATCAATCCTAATGTTGATACCAATTTACCTTCTAGTTTGATGATTATATTGCTGAATTGGAGATAGCAGTAGCAAAAGCAACAAAGGTGGATGCATTTGAGGAAAATAAAGACATTTTCGAGGAAACAATCAGTCCTCGTATTCATATCGATTTACCTTCTAGTTTGAGGCCCAAAAATTAAGTTACAATAGGAGGGGCAAGAGGAGGATGTAGATTGTATTTGGTTGTTTTTTAATATTTGTAAACAATTACAGTGCTGTTATAAGCTTATTATTTTGGCAAGGAATCCAATTTCTTTTGTGGGGAGATGAGTAGTTAACATATAATGACTTTGTGACATTTTGTTAGTTTGTGGAGCTAGATTACTTTGTTTGTTAATTTGTTGGCTTCAAGTTAGCTTTTTGTGTTTCATTGAAGTGATTCCCAACATCTTTGTTCTAATTGACAATCACTGGCTCCCTTTATATTGAATAATCATAGACAAGGAATGCATCTGATTTTGGTCCAGCCTTCCCTAATCTACATGTATGAGAACAAACTCTTTTTGAATAAATCTTCTATTGTGTTATATTTTGATACTCTATTTGGTATGCATTATTAGTTTCCATAATTACACACAAATAATAACTTCACAAGATAAGAGTAGACAATGCTTATCTTGTTATTAAGGATTATTTAGAGTCTCAATAGTCCAAAGTCAACTAGTTAAAAAAAGTACATTTTCATCTTGTCCTCATCCAATATCCAAGAGCCATGCTGTGATACAATCACAATCAATAAAAATCGTATATCCACTCCAACCCAACTCTCTCCAACCTTCGCCATCTTCTTGAAACCATGATTAGCCCTTTATCCATATTCCATCACTCATCCACTCCATTATTATTCACTCTCCAGATTTTAGTTCCAAAATTATATCCAATGAAAATGATGGAGCACATATCAACATGCTCCAAGGAAAAGGATCTAAGTTTGGGCTTAAAACAAAAAAATAGTGAAAGTATAAAAGAAAAACATTTCTAAAAGGTGCAAATGACCTCCCCATCAAGCATATGATATCACAATTAGTCCATCAAATGAACCAAAGTTAAGAATAGACTCCTCTTTCTTGTTGGAATGCTCAATTGTTTCATCTTTATAGACCAAAAGGACAAAATAAGATACTTAAATTATCTCAATAACTGGAGTGCTTATTCTAATGCTAGCATTGATGAAGTCTTTAGAAAATATGGACTTCATGTCGACAAAATTAAAAGTGGTCAAGGCCCATATGGTTGCTATTGTAGATTCTATGGAATCCAAAAAGCAAAAAGCCATAACTCTAAAATACAAGGCAAAAAAACATTGGAGAGATATGCAAGAATCTTTACCAAGCTTGTTCGAGCTCAAACTTGTACAATAATCTCCTTTACACTTGACCCCTTTGTTTAGTAAACCTTTTAAGTCCAAGTCAATGGAAGATGTAAAAAATGTTGATTTAGGTCTTCTTTTACCTCTTGAAAAGCTTAAAAAAGGTAAATCCTTAAATTCCCATGTACATATGATGCAGGATAGACATCTATGTAAAACAGTTAGGATCTTCTAGTCAACTAGGAATGTACTACTAATTCAGCATTTGCACCAAATATCTCCAAACAACGCTTAATGGTTAAATCTAGATAGAAATAAGAATCCTTTAGATACAATTTGTATTTGGGTTAATCACTGCCTTTCACTGTAGTAGGTCAATAAAGTAGACAATTTCATAATTGTGGAATTATTTATGTGTTTAGTTGTAGGAAATGTATTTCATTAGTGTAGAAGTGTACTAATTTTGCCAAACATGACACAAGAAGGAATGGCTTGCAGTCATTGATTCAAGTAATAGTGGTAGAATTTGTTCCCGACCAAAATTGGTAAAGAAAGGTAGATCAGTTACTTTTGGTTAGTATGGAATTATGTGGTTTGTCTCAATTGAACATGGATGTCTAACTTACATCGTATGTACATGGAAATATAAGGATTCACCTTTTTCAAGTTGTTCAAGAGGTTAAAAAAACTTAAGTCAGCAATTTTTTGCATTTTCCTTTGGCTTGGACTTAAAAGGTTTACTAAACAAAGGGATCAAGTCTACATGAGACAATTGTACAAGGTTAAACTCTGACAAGCTTGGAAAAGATTCTTGCATAACTTTTTTCTGTTGTTTCTTTGCCTTGTCATTTGGAACTCTTGCTTCTTGTATTTTGGATTCCATATAATCTACAATGGCAATCATATGGTGAAATATTCTTTTTCAAAAGAATTCCGGCAATTCCAAAAAAATAACTTTTTAAAATTTCCAAAGACTTGTTTTTTGTTTCCCTTTGTTTTTTTTTTAATTTTCCAATGCAAGTTCAAACAAATGATTACTGGCTAGGATTTATTTTTTAATGAATAGAGAAATACACATTATAATAATGGAAGAATTACTGAATTTAAATAATATTAAAATAGCAACCAGAACCTATTATTAGCCACGTTGGTTTAATTCCTCTCTAATTTCCCAGATTTGAAGATAGTTATAGGCTGGGCATTTATTTTTATTGAATTATCATGCAGCTCCTTAGGCTAATGAACCCTATATTACCAACTTCCACATTCTTCACAATAGTGTGATGTTTAGAAAACCACAACAAAAAATTCCTCAAGGCTGCCACATCCTCCCACACACATGTGATTCACCTTTTTAGCAATTGACTAGGTATTCAAGAAATTAATAGATTTAATGTTCCATGGAACCCCACGTCACTTACTTCAAGGATTTGGGGTTTTGGAATGTGATCGGTGGGTAGCTGATGTAGTGTGCCTGCCTTACAAAAAAATATGATTTCTTTTTAAAGTTCAACCTGCCTTATTAAAATGGTTGCAGTGATCATTTTACAAACATTTGCTGGTTGAATATAAGCTGACAAGTGGCAGCTAGCGGGTGTCAATGCAATGATCCATGTTCTCTAATTTTTTTACTTCCATATACCTCCAAAAGACTCTATGGCTGCTAACAAGAGAATTCAAGTCTGTGGTCACCTTGATTTATTATATTACTTTCATATTCACCTTGCCATGTCCAAACCGTACAACTGCAGGTGTACTGCCTGCCAACTCAACCAAACAAAATTTTTTTTTTTTGGATTTTCGGAACAAAATAAAATTCTTGCTTTATTAATTATTTCAATATATATTCTAAGATTATCTTTTTAACTTACTTCCCAATAATATTCTTGCTGATAACAATATTTATATCCAATAGATATCTTATATTTCAATTCCTTATTTTTCTTTCATTTCCAATCTTATCCACTTGATATGTTGAATTGATGATTGAATGATTTGATCCTTAAATGATATGATGATTGAATGATTCGATGAACTTATTGTTGTTTGCTTGATTGATCTTTTGATTTTGATTGCTTGATTGAACGTCAATGAACTGATTTACCCTTTATATCCATTTCTTGAAGGAGTCACCACCCTTCATTGTTGCCTTTTGAGAATAATTATTTATTTCCAAATTGATTGATTGATTTATTCCCAAATGATGATTTCTCCACAAGGAAATGATCCCCCTTTATATCTTATTATTGAGGGAATCACAACCTTTCACATTAAGAGTCGCATACTTTCTCACATCATCACTACTCTTAAGAACATACTTTAATTTACTTGCAAAATCACATAAGGTTCTATTCTCAATTGAATTATTGAATGATGTTATGGATGCCTTTCTCAAATGAAATGCTCTCCCTTTTATATCTCAAGTTTGAGGGAGTCACACCTCTTCACCTCAATAGTTACAACTCTTCATTGCTACATTTGGAGAATAATAATTTATTTTTAAATAAGTTAATTTGCTAGTGCTGCTATCTATTACTTGTAATCAATCAAAATAATTCTTTCCCCTTTGTTTTCTTTCTAGATCTACCTTCCTTATATACCTTCTCTTGCTCAAGGGACACAACCTTTAATATGCTGGTTGACCATTCTTAACAACTTAATCTTTATTTAATGCCAGTTTGGTGTAATATTAATTATCTTTATTGATTTCTTTTGAAACATAGGCTGCAGACAGTGAGAAATTAAATGGGACATTATAGTCTAACCTGCCCAAGATTGCTTATCCTCAAGAAATCACAAGCTAAGATGCTCTTGAAGTTACCAAGATCCCAAATCAACTTTGTAGATTTGTAATTCTTAGACATTGCTTCTTGTTACGTAATTAGCTTTTGTTGTGATACTTTGATATAATTAGGAATTGAAAATTCTACAGCTAGTGGCAATTGTATTGGTTATGTCTGACTATATACTACAACGATGTCCTTGGAGAGTAGTTGTTAGTTTACTTGGCTCAACTTGACTACCAAGAAGGTTAATACCATCTCTAAAGTACAAGGACAATTTATTGTCCAATATTCTTGTGGCTCATGTACTTCTATTTTCCAATAACTCTGAACAACAAAACCAAGAGTTGGAAATTGGCAAGACCTATTATTAAGACAAGTTTTCTCTCATTCAGTACCACAAAGATCTTGGGCAATGAATGCAAACTTTTGATTACCATTGTTGAAATCTAGAATGATAAAAAAAATGTTGCATCCTTCATCATGATGAAATATGGGAGTGTTGTGAATATCAAGATCCCACTCCTTTGTGCAAATCCAATTTTGCATTTGAGTAAAAGGATCTAGGTGTCCTTTACTACAGGTTGTATCCTCTCTCCCTAAACAATCAAATGGAAACTAGTACACAATTTCCCTTAAATAAAGTATATTTCATTTCATTTAAACATTCAAACAAACATTTGAGGCAAGTTTGAATCTTATGAGGATGTAATATAAAATAGCTTATAGGGTGTTTGTGTTAGTTTTTAGATCAGATCTAACAAAAAGCAGAAAAGTAAACATAGAACAATGAACTCAGAGATTTTATCCTAAGAAAACCCTCCTACTCGAGGGAGAAAAACCCAGCAATTTATTCACTTACAAATCAGAAATAGAAGTGCAGAAATAGCACTCAGAATCAGGCCCTAGAAAGACCAAATCTCATACAATTGATCAACACTTGAAGATAGTGCGAATTCCTTAGATACAAAATATTAACTCTTCTCCTTTAAGTGAATCTACTCCTCTTGAATGCGAATCTACTGTTGAAGGAATTCGAATTTGGAATAGAATGAATTGATTGATTAATGTGGAGACTCTATCTCCCTTATATACCAAACTAGGCGAGCTCTCCTCTAGAGCCGACCTAGAAAAATATAATATTTGTTTTACAATACAAAGGCCGACTTGCCTTGAATCAATTATCTTTAAGAAAAATATCTCTCGACGCTACAACACACTAACACTCCCTCTTAGCTAGGGAGGTATTTTTAAATATCTAGTCATGGATTCTCTCAACATGATGTCCACAATGGCTACACTCAATTGTGGAAAACACAGCTCAGTCTAAGAGATGTGATCTATACAAGGGCTTGCACCTCATATTTCTCAGTCTTAGAGAAATATACACTACAAGGGCTTTCACCTCATATTTCTCAATTTCAAAAAAATATACACTACAAGGGTTTTCACCTCATATTTCTCAGTCTTAAAGAAATATACACTACAAGGGCTTTCACCTCATATTTCTTCATCACCGGAGAAATATAAGCTACAAGGAATACCTCATATTTCTTCGTCTCAGAGAAATATACGCTACAAGGGCTTTCACCTCATATTTCTCTGTCTCAGAGAAATATACACTACAAGGGCTTTCACCTCATATTTCTCCGTCTCAGAGAAATATACATTACAAGGGCTTTCACCTCATATTTCTCCATCTCAAAGAAATATACATTACAACAATCTTTATGATGTTGTGACTCCCTCTGGACCTCCAAGTACCCGCATCAATCTCCTGACCTCCTCGTCCAAGATTGCCTGCAATGCTTGCCTTAGAGGAACGGTTTCCAACACACTTCCGACACTATTGACTTGCGAGAGTCCAGGACTTAGTCCTCCTCAACCTCATCCCAAGTCACCCTATTTTGAATAGGTTTGCGGTGCTACCAATGTCAAAACAAGGTTGACTGCCTTGTGCAATTCCGTTCTCTACAGCTGAAGAGGCCTTCCAAAGACTTGGCCTTGCAACACTGCAACCCACTTAGCTGACACCTTCACTTCTTCTCAATGAGACACTTTAGTTCCTTGAGTCATAGGACTCCATTTTGCTGAACACAAAACACCCTCTTGATCCTTGCCTCAATACAGAGATTACAAAAATCCTCTGGAAGTGAACCCCCCTCCATTGACTGATCTCAAAACCTTAATCGTCTTCCCGGACATGTCATCAACTCGTGTCGTATAAACTCCCTATCATATATATCCTACTGCATATTGCTGCATAAACATTAAGAACAGTAGAGATGGCTATTTTATTAATCACATCCTCAGCATAGCTTGAAAAGATATCATAGATATTCGCCTTCAAGCTTAGAAAGATATTGAACAGCTCAACAACCAACAACATATACCACTTGAAACACTTGTGTTTGAACATATACACTTGCCTCAAAACAATAGACTCAATTGCACAATGTTTCTCAACACAAAATAGCATAGGCTGATACAGAAATAACTTGGCTTCAAAAGTAAAGAATCAAATCTGCTCTAGAATAGATGTCACGACTTCACACAAAAAACAAGACTCGAAATAAATACCATCAACTTCAAAATATATAGCTAAGAAATCTAATACTGCATCCCATCATCCTTGCACCATCGAGCACATTCTCAGAGGTCAATTTAGCAGCAAAAACTTTTCATGCAAAGACCCCCGTCCTCAACAGCTCGTATATTACCCACTGTTAATCTTCCTATTAACTAATCCCTTTTGACAGTACCAAGAATGTAATAATGGAAAAAATAATCCAATCTTTCCAATTATTGTTGCTACATCATTGGGCTTGACCTATGGCAGTGTCTCATCTTTGCCACCTTTACTCAGTGTTGCCATCAATTTACCCCATCTTGCCAGAACCATCTTGGACCTTCGTTCCTAATAAGAATAAATGGCTTCTCTTTGTTCACAGTTACAGGCTCACTCTCACCTGTTAGGCTTGACTCATTTATAAGCAATGAAAAGCCAAATACAAATAGCCCATCTGCTGGCACTTGGTCATCAATTGATAAATGCAAAATCCCCAACAACAAGGTCATATATTGAAATTTTTGTCTATAGCCATTTTGAGTAACCTGTATTGAGATCTTCTTCCCCCTATCTAAGTCCTTACATAATCACTGATTACAGTTACAAATACAACTAAAAGAATGTTGAGAACAAAGCCAAGACCATCATAGGCTCTTTTAGGCCATCCCTCTATAGAAATTCTAACAGCCAAAGACACAGCTGCACAGATTGCAAGAATCATAAGGGTAATGTCTTGTAATGCCTCCCATACATATATCACTAACACGTTGCTGATTCTTGCCATTTATAATATTACAGGAAACGGTAAAAACACTGCAAAATATGATGATTATCATAGGCACTGTCAATCTCTCCTAAACAGAGATGTACATTAAAAGAAGTCAAAAACCATGCTCGAGTGGGTTGTATGTACCAACTTCTGCAGAAATAAAATCCTATCAACATGAAAACATTTGGTAATGAATCATGATCATGTAGTACAACTGCAATATCTAGCATGGCCACATTCAATCACAGATTTTTCATTTGAAATAACTACATAACCTCTCACATAGCAGCTCTTCCCCTAGCAGTAGCACCATCACGATCATATCCCTGTTCCTTTCCATATCCATTATGTGCATAACGATCAGTTGCATATCAAACACAACTGCCATATCTGTCCCTACTATTAGCACCACGATCTCTTTCACCATATCGACCACCACCACCACCAACAGTACATTCTCTTGCCCAATGCCCAGGACGACCACACTTGAAGCAATCAAATCATCCTAAAGCTTTGTCACCATAGTCCCTTCTTCCAGAATTGTACCCAGCACAAAGCCATAATCACAATAATATTTGATATCGATTATGCAAGATCTCAAACACTTAATCTGAGTGATATAAAATAACTGGAATGAACCACATTCACTAGTGGATGAGTTCGATACAGAATACCATTAGAAATATATCAGCAATTGGAATCCGATCACTGGTAAATCAAAGAGCAATCGGAACATAGTAACATCTTCAAATTTGTAAACATTAACCGCATATCAATACATCATATTGTAAACAATACTCAAGGAATGCTCTGAAACACAGGATAGAAAATAATCGCCTGGTTGCTTGCATTCAACAGTCGATTCACAACCGTAACTGCTAGACAGATCTCATAACTATGAATAATTCAGACAGAGCCAGCGAGTGTGATCTGCATACCACAAATCAATATTCCTGCATCAAGACTCGACTCACCGAGCTGAGGAACCTCTACAGAATATCCAGTGTCAAAGAATGCTCGATGGTTGGCACGCTAACTAGAGACTGAGCTCGCACGGGTTAAGGCTGTGAACGGCTTGTAACAATTCTCCTGGCATGAGCTTGCAGCAATGTCGCTGCCCTTCCTTCTTGTATCCTTCAATTGACCCATGCTATGATCACTTGATTTCTTTGATGGCTTCCTGCTATCGTTCCTGAATGTTGTTAGACACCTGATGCTATAAGGAAATGTGATACCTCTATAGATGGCGAGCCTTGGAACTGTCTTTGGCTAGAGCCTAAGCTCAGCCAAAGCGGTCAATCACGCCTTCGCCCACGCCTTGGAATCTGATATGAACTGCAAGGGTTTTCGACCCTTCCATAGCAAAATGCTCAATTCCATGATGAATATTGCATGAGATTCTATGCATCTTCCAGATGACGATTACCAAAAGACTCAATGGATGCAGTCAACTTCTCATTAACACCTTGATGATCTCGGGTATGTTATGCAGTGACTATCTCCTGTCCTAAGCACAGAACTGTTCAGTTCCACACAGCTTGCAATTTTGCTTGGTCAAATCTGATCAATTTTCTTGAACCTGGCTCTAATACCATGTTAATTTTTAGATCAGATTTAACAGAAAGCAGAAAAGTAAACATAGAACAATGAACTTAGAGATTTTATCCTGGGAAAACCCTCCTACTCAAGGGAGAAAAACCCAACAATTTATTCACTTATAAATCAGAAATAGAAGTGCAGAAATAGCACTCAGAATCAGGCCCTAGAAAGGCTGAATCTCATACAATAGATCAACACTTGAAGATAGTGCAAATTCCTTAGATACAAAATATTAACTCTTCTCCTTTAAGTGAATCTGCTCCTCTTGAATGCGAATCTATTGTTGAAGGAATTCGAATTTGGAATGGAATGAATTGATTGATTAATGTGGAGACTCTATCTCCCTTATATACCAAACTAGGCGAGCTCTCCTCTAGAGCCGACCTAGAAAAATATAATATTTGTTTTACAATACAAAGGCCGACTTGCCTTGAATCAATTATCTTTAAGAAAAATACCTCCCGCCGCTACAACACACTAACAATTTGTAACACTTGGTCAAAACCATGGTTGGAAAACTTGGACTCGGCGTGGACTTGGCAGCCCAAAAATGTGACTCAAACTCAGGACTCAGCACGGGCTCAGGAAAAAACTCGGCTAGGACTCAGCAAAAAAAAAAAACCGTAGTTTTACAAAAAAACAAGAACAAAATTACAAATTAATGCATTTGGAGAACATAAGAGCCCAATTTGATTATCAAACACTCATAATTCAAAGATTACACATGTCATATGATCATCAAACACTCAATAATTGAAATTTAATCATTCATAGTCATCAAATACTCATAGTTTCAATGTATAATAGCATCATAAGATTATAAATGTTTACTTATAATCCTTGCTTCTTTCAACCCCAATTCAATTTGCAGTCCTGTATTTCACAAACTTGAGTGTTAAAATGAAAGAAAAAGTTAAAAAAAACATGGGTTTTTAACCCTTTTTGACTCCCAGCCACGCAGGAGAGTCATGGATCGGGACTCGGGAGTCTGACCTCAGGACTCCTGAGGTCAGACTCCTGAGTCCCAACCCAGGACTCTCCTAGACTCGACTCCCGAGTCCGTGGCAAGTTGACTCGGCTCACCAACGGACTCTCGAGTCCGTCGAGTCCTGGAGAGTCCGTGAACTATGGTCAAAACATCTTTCAATATATATCACCTTGCCATAGACTCGTAGGTAGTTAATGACATGTTATAACCTTCTAAGTATATATTTCCTAGATAATACTCAAGTACAAAACTATTGGATTGATCAAGTCCAATAAAAAGTAAAATAAAAAAAGATGTACAAAAGTCTTAGAATTCGTAGCAAACAATTATCACCCACAAACACTTCATGAAAGGACTTAAACTTATATGTTTACATTAATACCCAATTCTTGTCCAACTTCCAAATCAATTGGAGCTTGTCACTCCTTTTGTAAAAATTTGACATATCCCCATGTTTGACACTAAGATGATTTTCATATCTTACGAAAGTATTGTTTTATTCCACTTGATTCATTTAAACAATATCAATTATTTCCAAAGTTTAAGAGGTGAAAATGATCCTGGGATTTTTGGGTTATGGGCCCAAAATGTAACTCAAATTAGACAATATTGATGTCCTTGATCTTTAATCATGGATGTAGAGCTACTCTAATCAAGAAAAATGACTTAGGAGAAGAAGAGCCTTGGATGAAATGATCTACTCAAGATATTTTTGATATCACTAGTTCTTACTGGTTAGAAGATATTAATTATATAGGTGAATTTGGTCACACAAAACAAAGTTCACTAGATCAATTTTGTAGGTTACAAGGTTGATCCATGCATTGCCATCATTTCTATGAGTGTGGGATAGATCATATGTGTTATGGATTTGATTGTGCATTATGATCTTGTCCAAAATGAATAGAACAAATTACTCTTTATTAGAACAAATGTGTTCTTGCCTCAATGAAGCTCGATGATAAATCTCAAAACATAAACCTTGAATTATAGTGCTAATGGTTCTTTCCAAAATTTCTCTTAAGGTCTCTCTAAGAGTCAAAATATGTTATTTGTGTGTTCCTAAAAATTAAGTTGTCTTCAATACATTCACTCAAAAATATTGTTTTGGCATATCAAAAATTGATTGAATTTAGATGTCTATTATTATTTCTAATTCCAAAACCTAGCACGCTAATAGTAATTCACTCTATGATGTTTCAAATTGGGTATTATGGGTAAGATCAATATTATAGATAAATTATTGTAGATTGTTTTGAAATATTCATGTGGACTTAGATGTGTTGACTATACAGTTGCAAGTCATGCTTTCTATGCTTTCAATAGTCACTACTAAGAGATAAAGCAACACTTGGAAATTGTGTTTTTTGTTATAATGCAGCCATGACTTCATGGACTTTAATGTGATTGGTTGGATTTTAAGAGACTAACAGTCCTAGGTCAAGATGATATCTCTGTGCACTTATATCTTGAAATTTGGAAGTAAGATAATCTAAATCCATCTTTGTATCTTAGTTATGCCTAAGTTCCAATGACAACTAGTGGTGGCAACATGTGGATTTCTATTTGAGAAATGAAATTCACGTTATATCATTAGATTCTATCATTAACTCTGTTGAGTTTTTAGAGAATGATTGATTGTTCCTTCATTGGGAATCTTACGAGCTAATAACTTGTAACCGGAAGAACATGTAGGTCTCATAGCCTTGGTCTAAAACTCCAAGGCACATACTTATTTTTTTGATCCTTAGACTGGTAGGATCAAAGCTCTGATACCAATTGTAATGTCCCCTTTTGTGAAATTCCTAATTTTAGGCCTACAAAACAATAATAATCACTAAAAATTGATATTAGTAATAACAAGTATCAACTTTACAATAATATTCAAATTAATACATAAAATATTATAATATTGAGAGCAATACATCATAGCTAAAACATTATAATATTTAGATCTATAGTTCATAGCATCATTAATATTTGAATTCAAAATACCCTGACATCATTAATGATTATTCCAAGGCATATTCCTATAGTCAACCATAGTAGGAATTCACTAGAAATGCTTGCAAACCGCAATCTCAAGGGTGGTGACCCTTGTATTGCGAGAGCATGGAATGATTCTAGATCCGTTCCATCCCTCAATCCACCTTGGAAGCAGGCCATCCTCCTCAATCAAGCCCAAGAGCACCATTTAGGCCTCCTGGCCCACGAGTATGGAAGAACCTCCAATTCATCCATCTTGGGGTGGCGTGCTTGATAAGATGCATGAAGGCTGTCCTCTTAAACTAAGCCCCAGAGTACCATTTAGGCCTCTTAGTCCACAAGTATAGTAGAACCTTCAATTCATCCATCTCGGGGTGGCGTGCTTAATATTAAGAATTCCTAGCCCTCCAACATCTCATGACTCGGAAGGTTGATCGGCCTCCCCATTTGCAAAACACTTCTATAAATTCAAAATAGATTGCTAAAGGAATTTCCTATATTAATCTGTAATAAAATATCATTATGCAATTATAGCAGATTTACTTACAAGTGACTGTAATAACTTGAATTCTGCAATTACCACACACACATGTATTTATATCCAACAGATATCTTATATTTCAATTCCTTATTTTTCATTTCTTTCCAATCTTATCCACTTGATATGTTGAATTGATGATTGAATGATTGGATGCTTGAATGATTTGATAGACTTATTGTTGTTTGCTTGATTGATCTTTTTGATATTTTGATTGCTTGATTTCTTGATGGATAGATGAGTAATGATTGCTTGATTGAATGTCAATGAACTGATTTACCCTTTATATCCATTTCTTGAAAAGGAGTCACCACCCTTCATTGTTGCCTTTTGAGAATAATAATTTATTTCCAAATTGATTGATTGATTTATTCCCAATTGGTGATATCTCCCCAAGGAAATGATCTCCCTTTATATATTATTATTTCACATTAAGAGTCACATCCTTTCTCACATCATCACTACTCTTGAGAACATACGTTAATTTACTTGTGAAGTCACTGGTTCTATTCTCAATTGATTATTGAATGATGTTATGGATGTCTTTCTCAAACGAAATCCTCTTCCTTTTATATCTCAAGTTTGAGGGAGTCCACCTCTTGACCTCAATAGTTACAACTCTTCATTGCTGCATTTGGAGAATAATAATTTATTTTTAAATAAGTTAATTTGCTAGTGCTGCTGTTTTTTACTTGTAATCAGTCTTAATAATTCTTTCCCCTTTTTTTCCTTCTAGATCTACCTTCCTTATATACCTTACCTTGCTCAAGGGACACAAACTTTCATATGTTGGTTGACCATTCTTAACAACTTAATCTTTATTTAATGCCAGTTTGGTGTAGGATTAATTATCTTTATTGATTGCTTTTGAAACATAGGCTGGACATTTAGGAATTAAATGGGACATTACATTATAGCAGATATCCATTAGTTATTAGCAAATAATAGGATATCAATCAATAATTCAATAACTATTGTGTGATGTCCCCATCCTAGTCAGCGCAGCTGGTTATGTGGTTAGCCTATCATCCTGGTCCTCGTAGGCTGACATATATGTGTAGAGGATCAATTGAAGTAGTTACCCGGTGTTCAGGAGCTTCTCTCTTGCAGTTGTTTCTGGTCGAGCCTTCGCAGAACCCTTCAGAGTGGTTTTTCAGATACTTTCTATTTTTAGAAAGTCATACAGGCGGAAGCTGCTATTTTGGGCAGGGGCACCTGGTTCAGCTGTTTAGCTCAGAGTCGACCCAGTTCATCAGTTTGATGGTCAGATGGAGAAATAATGGAGTATTTAATGATTTATTGAATAATTAATATTTTTGACTTTATATTAAAGTCACTTTATTAATTTATTTAAATATTTAATAAATGGCATATTATAAAGTATTTATTATACTTTATAATAAAGTGAAAAATTAACATAATGAATAAGTAATTATTCATTAAGGATGAGGCACCAATTATTTATTATATTTCTCCTAAGTCAAGAAGAGCGAATTTAATCATTATTTAAATGATTATTAAAAAAAGGATGCTGGGGTCGAATTTTCCAAGAAGCTATATATTCACAGCTAAAGACAAATCGAACTCTTATGTCTTGATTATTCAATTTGTCTTCTTTTTGCTCTAAGCATTGAAGTTTGCAAAACCTAGGGTTTCAGCAAACGAACGATTTTGGAGAACGATACCTCTTCAGAATCTGGCATACTGAGACTGTGCAATACCAGTTGAAGATTGTCTACTTGGTAGCCTCACACAGAAGTTGCAGTTAAGTTTATTGATCGATTCAGGCAGAGTTTTGCAGAGAATATTTATCAGTCATTTGGGGCGACCCTTTCAGAGATTCTTTCACAGGGATCTGGCACTATTTTCAATAAGGTCGTACCATATTAATTACATCTGTTGGGCCGTACAGATCTGTACTTGCAGGGCCGTACTTCTCTTTCAGGAGGAAATGCCTTCAGCTTTCAGCTTCTGACAGAGGGATCTAGTGCGCCTTGGGTTTCTGGAGAATTCTCTTTGTTTTGTGCTTGGAGATTCATGTCCTGGAGTTAGCCGTACTATTTCCTTTCATTCTTTCATGTGGCTGCAATAGCAATCAGGTTCTTTGAAAATAAAATCATATTTCATTCATTTGTTCGATTTTTACATTGTATGTGATCTGGAAAGTTAATAAATATATGCGCCTACATTCCTTGAGCTATAGCAAAAGCATATTTACTATCTTTAGATTTGTTATGAATTTTTAAACATTTTAGAGCAAAATCGCCATTTCCTGTTTTATGCAAAAACCATCAAAAAACTACAAAACAAACAAAATCAGCGATTTCAGATAGGGTTTGGGGCTGAGAGTCACCTGGACTCTTACATATTGATAGTAATTTTTTTATATCTATAGCATTTAATAACTTTAAGATTAACATATCTATGCTATTTAATAAAATTTTCAAATATAGTTCAAAACAATAAATCATATTAATATGGTATAGATAGTATGGTATTAATATAGTTTTTTTGAGTATAGTTTAAAAAATAAATAAATATAGTATTAGCTTTATATTAATATAATTTAGTTTTTGGGCTTGTATATTTATGTACTTTTTGTATGGACATACACAACCTGCCCGTCCCCACAAAAAAAATTGTCATACTGATATATCGTATCCATGTACTCGTACCTATACTCAATTTTGATTTGATAACTTAGGGAACTCCATAGGTCGCCTAACCTATAAACAAGGTCCTTAACTAGAAATTTAGCTTCCTTTGATCAAAACAATAACAATTTACCTTTGAATAGCCCCAGTACTTGCAATACCAGATTTCTCTCCACTCCTTGGAAATGATTCATACCCATTTAAGTATATGATAAGAGTCATGTTGAAAGACAAGGTCATCCGATTTATTATTATCTTGAAGTATCAAGTAATGCAATGCAACACTACTTACTTTGACAATGGCATTGAGTTATTATCATTAGGAAGAAAATCATCTACTCGAATAATACTTCTGTAATTTTTGCAAACTCAAAGTATGCTGGAGAATGCACACCACTATGAGATGGCATCCTTTAGCAATTCCATTTCATAATCAAGCATTGCAATGGTAGCAACAACAAGGTAGCAGATTGCCACAATTGCTCACCTATAATAGCATTGGTCAATATCCTTGATACTCAAATATATAAGCTAACTCTTGCATTGGATATAGACCAATGCAAGTGCCTTGGTGATACCTGTTGTACACATACAAAACTTTCGATTATGTCAAGTTTTGAACTAAAATCTGCCATTTACCTACTCCTAAAATGTTTTAAACCTTCTTTGGTTCACGTCATCTTGTCGCCCTTTTGTTCTTTTCTAACCCTCGTAGGATCATAAAATTTGAGCACTTGGAGGATTCAATGCACCTCAATGAAGAATGCAAGATTTCCAAAATTAGATTTTGATACAAAGGCATGAATGGAAGAATAGTGACACACCAAAGTTACAGGAAGTTTGTGTGTTTGGGCGTACTTGGAGTTTGAGATGCACACTGCAACAAAGAAATACTTGTCAAAGATTGAAACACAACAACATAAAGAAGTCGGTTTTTGGAAAATTGAAGTTCAGTGTCAAGGTGTGTGGTTGACTTTAAAGGTGTACTTGGTTAAAGGAGTAGGAAATTTTCAAAAAAAAATTTGAAACAATGTCAAATGTACACCAAGTAGGAGGAACACTTCAATATAAAGGCAAGGTAATCAAGACTGTAGACGCATTTTAGAAACAAAGGGTGTGCTTTCACAAAGAAGGCAAAGTTATTAAAAAAATATAAAATCTACGATATAGGCATGCACCTTGACAATGGTGCACACCTCATAAAAGACTTTATTTTCTCATTTAAAATGCCTTCAAATGGGCAGCGCACTCAAGAGAAAATAAATGTGCCTAATCAAAGACTAATTTCATGTTAGAATCTTTCTATTCAAAAGTGCTTCTCCAGGTGCACATAGGAAAAGACAAAAGTGCCAAAAGGGAGTTCCAAGCAATATGCATGTCAATATTCTAAGTGTGTCCTACGAGTGAAGGTGCACCTTATGAAGCATTTTTCTTTTTTAGTTTAAGTGTAGTGTGAATGTGAGCCTTATTGAACGAGGTAGTTCATCTTTCAAACAACAAAAAAGATTAGCATACAAACGCATGCTTGAGCATAGTTGCAAGCCCATACAAAGAAGTCATTTTCTATATTTAAATTTCAAGAGATAATCACACGTGCGCCAAGCAAAGACAAACATGCCAATATAAAGACGGTGTATCCATGCCCAAGCACGTTTCAAAGTTTACGAACATGTCAAACCAAAGAGTTTTAGTTGATAACTAGGCGGATATAGGGGAAAGTGTTTATAATTGAGTTAGTGTTTAGGTGTGCACCAAGAGACAAGTGTATGCCAATACAAATCAAACATTTTTTGTATACTTTTCAAGCCCTTGAACAAGCACATGTTGCAAAAAGTGCATGCCTATGCAAAGGATTGAAATTTTCTTGTTTGTTTTTAAGAGCGTGAAGAATTGTGTGCTTACAAACATGTATGGAGATACAAGTGCTTCAAGAAGAGCATTTAAATTTTTGAAACTGTTTGTAGGTGTGCAAGAAGGAATAAGTGTGTGCCTTAATGAAGGGGGTTGTTTTAGAAAAAACGTTGTCGGTGTTATAGGGGTCTGCTTGTGTATAGAGGCACATAAATTTTAAAAACATGGTTATTGTTGTAGTTGGGGTTTTCATGATATGTAGGCTAAGATGTGATGGATTTTGTTTGATACATTACTAACATTGTTAACATGAAGTTGAAGCAAGAGGTTCAACAATGACGGTGACCTCTAAGATTCTTTTTTCTAAGAGGAAGATTGTAAGAGATTATCAAAAATAGTTTGTAGAAAGCCTGGTCTAGAGTGCCTTGAATCAAAGGCTTTTCAAATTTTATCGCCAATAAGATCCACCATTCTTCTCCTATTCATCACCTACCAATGTTTGGGTTCACCTTGTGAAGGCTTATGTCATGTCAACAAGTTGCAAAGAAAGAAGAATCATTGAAGCCCTTGAGTCTATTCTTACGGAGGTAGCACGAGTTAATGTTCATGGACTTTTTTAACATGAAAGTGCAATAGCTTGTCCTTTCATGATGGAAAATATTAAATCTGCATACCTTGAAAGTGATCAGATTATCTATACTACAAGATGAGCATCTACAATTAGGTTTGTCTTTCATGAGTGTTGAAAGGGTAGTTTGTTGATGGTCTAATGTAAAGAAGAAGACTAGGAGTGAAGGGAGATATTAGCAATTAAGTGACATCACAAGCATGAAGAGCCGCCTATTTAAAGTCTTCTATTTTTAACTCATGATAAAAATAGCCTATGCTATTTATAGCTTGTCACCATTTTTGAAGAGAAGAGCACATTCTAGAATAAGCTATTTATAGCTCTGCTATTTTTAGCATCTTTTATTTATAGCCCAAAGTCAACTATTATTAGATCAGCTATTTCATCATGTGAGAGACATGATTCATTAAAAGATAAATTGTAATGATTTTAATCATTACTTTGACCGGCCATCACATATTGTAATATTAGAATTAGTCGACAAGATAATTTATGGTAAAACTTGCACGCCATGCAAGCAATCATAGTTAGGGTAGAAGGGTAGTTAGTTTAATTCATTTATTTTCATGCAATTGTTTGTAAACAATATAAATGTCTTTTTTGCACTTAGTTTCATCAATGGTAATTCTCGTGCTTGCATGTTGTTAGAGTTGTTATTCATCAAGTATTCAATGTTATTGTTATCTAGCATTCCTTATTGACTCATGACATTTATTATGTCTATCTTGCTTATAAATGTTTATTGAGATATCTCATTATGTGTGCTAAGAATTAAATTGCTTAAGCAAAAGCTTTATATTGTAGGTGAGTTTGAAGGTGCAAATTGTGGCTTTGTACCAAACATTGCATTTAATTTAAATATAGTGTTTGTGCATATGTGTTAACTTATTCAACTCTATATGTGTACTTGCATTATTTAGTCTTTGTATTTAGCTAAACAACACAAGCATGAAGCACTAGAGATTTCTTTTGAATTAAAATAACATAATATCCTTTGCCTTGTGTTGAATGAGTGTCTCGGCCTTTTACACTACGCAAATCCAAAAAGATAGACATTTAAAGTTTATTTAGCATGAACATGAACCACCCCAAAAAGCATTCTAAAGATTGTAAATTGTAAGCATATATTGTCTAGTTTTAGGTTAGTTTTTATTCTATAGAGAGCTTCCCATTCTAACTCAAAGAGCGGTTCTACCACACACCTATTCCATTTTGTGTCACCCTAAAATGTGCGAATTAAAATGCTAAAATTGCTAAAGTTGCTTGTGACTTTGGTAAGATGGGCTTCTCAAATTAAATGTTGGCAATATAGGACAAATCACCATCATGCGAATGTCTGCAACAGAACCAAATAAGTTAGCTGAGTTTCCCAATGATTACCAACCAATTGGACATGTATAACTATAATATAGTAAAGCAAATTATTATTCTAGCATCTCGTACATCCTTTCTTGAGGATTCAAAGCCTCTTAACTTTTGGTCCATACAAAACTTCTAAGTTGTTACTAAGTAATTCTTATAAACACTTAGGTAGCATTATGTACTTTACATGTACAATCAGAATATAATAGTATCCCACCAGGATGGATTCCTGGGGTGCAGGATGTGTAGAAACTGTCCCTCATCTGTCCATTCTCGCAAAGGGTCTGGAGACACCATCCCCAAAGTTTCATCTGGTCCATAGTGTGTCAATTAATAAGACCAGGCTATTCCCATTGACCTCCTAAAAACACATTTCAAAAAGAAAACTTATTGTTTTAACAAAAGTTGAAAAATCATAATTTTTAATCAAAATATATAGAACATTTAGTTGGGTGTGAAGGCGAATTCTATCCAGGTTCCAAGAGTAGATTTTGTTTTGAAATTCCTTCCAAAAATTTATGGATGAAAATATCAAACTCCAGTCAATCTCCATTGATGGCATCAAACATGTTTTTATTGAAATATCAACCTTAGATTTGTCTCTTTTAAGTTGGATCTATATGCTATGCTATGAGATGTGTTTTTATTATATTTCACAAGAACCAGCATGACTTCTCATATTGCTTTATATATGATTTATTATCAGATGCTGCAACTATACTTATAAATGGAAATATTTTATATTGTTTTCTATATAAAAGTTGATATCCAAGAATCTCTTGGAAAATATTGTTTTGTTTAGGATTTAGATGTTTTTTAAAGCTTGAACCTTTTCTCATGTATGGCATATAAGGAGTTTTATAGATAGGATGATCTTCTTTATCAAGGATGTTTGACAAACTGAACTTGGATAATCTTGTTGGGAACTTCATGAAATGGTCATACATGAGATTTAATCAATTGTTTCTTTTGTGATTCAACCAATTACACATGATGCATATTGTTGGCGTTTAAATTCGCACCTCTGGAATGCAGATTTGAGACGGACAGCTATGCACAGATAAACTGCTCTTCAAATTAGGAGGGGAAGCTCCCTCTTGTTGATGTTGCGAAAGAAAGTAAACTAAAACTAAGTTGCCTATCTTTTTTGATCAGCTGCGAGCACAAGGTTTATAAAACTCAAACGTCGTCGCTGAGATTTTCTCATTTGGAATTTCAACTACGACTAACTTACGCTAAAGACATTTCTATTTTCTCAAGTAAACGCAGAGCAAGAGAAATAGAAATGAACAAAGTTTGATTCTCTGACAAAGTACTTAAACAAACTCTCCTTCCAACACACATCTACTTACTTTCAATGCAAGTTGAAATAAAAGATCATATAAGCATAACACAAATAACGGAAATCTGAGACATTATATCAAGGCAAAGGAGGCTCAAGACTTTATTTCTCAAACTTCTGGGACAAAGATTACACTAAACACATGCATGAAACAAGAACTTGCAGCTAAAGAGGCTTGCAAATTTGTTCTTACACAAAGTAAATAGCAACTACAACAACTACTTGTTGGCTAGAAGAGACTCAGCAATTCGCTATCGTAAACACAATTGAACAACACTGAATAACAAATAGAAGGCACTATAGGCTCAACGTTTTGTTATCACTAGCATGGTTCAAAAATAAATGAGCAAGACTGCTCTTATTTATAGCCTAAGCAGAGGAGTAGGGAACCCTAAAATCTCCTTGCTATTACAACTAGGGCTTGCTCAGCATGCAAGCTTTATTTCTAAAACTAAGCAAGATAACATCTAACCACCTAAGAAAGCAAGAAAAACAGGAAATGCCAACTATTACATTTTATCTTCTTTCTCTTCTTCAAAGAGTAGATAAGAATTGTTCCGAGAATAGAAAGAAAGCGGGAAGAAAGCTTCTAGAAGAAAGCCGCTCTAATTCTATCTTTGGAGATCTTTGTTGTCCTGATAAGATAACTCATCTACGAGTATTTTGGGAAACCAAATCCACCAAAAAGCTAGAAACTGTTGCTTTATCAGGTGCGTTGATACTATCTAAGGCAATATTCTGATTCTCCAAGATCTCCTTGCCTTCTGCGATCAAACTTAGAGAATCTTTCACTTCTTTAGCTGCTTTATGAGTTCTATTCTTGAAGAACATCGCTGCCCCAAAAGATGACTCACTAATTGATAACTTGGCGGCTCTGCAACTTTATGCTTCTGACACTTCTCTTGATTTCCAACGGAAGCACAAACCCTTCCCAGCTACCTCCCTTTTCTCCCCTCACAAGCACAAATCTCACCTGAGACCACACACTGGTTTTGAACCTGCTGAGAGACTTGGCACCTCAGAATTTCATTTCAATGGCTTTTGTTGCTTGATTGGCACTGCCTTGAGTGATTTCATCAGATAGTTTAGTTTATTGATTTAGATTGATTGAAAAAGCAGCCAACCCTAGTATGTAAAAAAAAAATGTGATATGGGTTTTCTTCAGAAGATTGTTTCAAGAGGACCCAGATGATCAAAATTGGCAAAACTCTGATGATTTCTCTGACATGCAAGGAAAAAGCAGCTGCTGCAACTTGATAAATTTCCTCAAAAATTCTTCAAAAGAATGAGATGAAGAAACCCAGATGGCTGAAAATTGAAACTCTTGACCTTCTCCTTCAAAAATTTGATGTTCTGAATGAAAAAAACATGAAAAAGCAAGGTTTTAAGTTGCTGGTCTGAAAATTATTTTTGAAAATCAGCAACCTTGAACTCTTGAATCTTGAAATAAAACTTCAAAGTTGCTGCTCTACCTTTCTCCTTTGGATGCCACCTGCAAAGAATAATGAATTTTGAATGGAAGAGATGTCTTAAATAGATTTAGGGCTTGAAATAACTCTGGTTTCTTTTGCTTTAATCCTCCAAACCCTAAAATCAACCTGTTCAACGAACTTCGACATTCATCTTCATCTTGCAATTTTAAAATTTGAAAATTTTGACTAAGGCATGACAAGTTGGGTGCCCTTCTTGGCTAGAGGCGCCAACTTCTCCCAGAGTCAACCATTTTTTTGGAGTTTTTCAACTTTTCTCCATTTTGAACCTCTACTTGACCTCCGATCTCTGGCTTCCAGGTTGATCCGATGGACAAGCTGGATGATTCATCGCGAAGCCTGACCGATTCTGAGAAGATCACCCTAGAGGCACTTCTGGCTAAAAACTTCGTTTGATCCTTCAAAATCATAAGTGCACATTTCCTTCTGGGGCACTGAACCTTCACAATGTTAGCCATTTTTGTATGATTTTCAAATTCTTCATTTCCCTTTGATCTTCTGATAAAATCTTAATTCTGGGAGCTACACTGATCAGATTGACTGGCTGTCAGTTTCGTTGGATAGCTTGGTTGAGTCTGACGAGGTGATCTTGGATGCTGCATCTGCAAATTTCATCGTTTTAGGCTTCAAAACCTTGGGCGCCCTTTCTCTCTAGGGGTGCCCATCTCAACCAGACTAAGAAACTTTTTCAATATTTCTTCATCAACTCTTCTCCAAATGATCTTGTCAGATCTGATGATCCAAGCGTCTAATCGACAAATGGTTGGGCTCGTTATGGAGCTAGGAAGATTCTGAGGGGGGTCTTTTGGGAGTAACTTCATCAAAAAGTTGAATCTAAGGCATCAAAAGCTTGGGCGCCCCTGGCAAGCTGGGGCGCCCAACTTCACCAGTGTTAGAATATTTTTCGATATTTTCTCCTTTGCTTTTGATTTTTGATTTTTAGCTCTTTTCAAACCCTCTATTCCGCCTCCTGTATCTGACTGCTGCCAACTCGGATTAACGAGTTGATGATCTCGTTGGAAAGCTTGTTTTGATATGAAAAAGTCATGTTGGAGGCCTCACTGGCGAAATCATCTGTTTGAGCTCTCAAAAACTTGAGTGCCTTTCTCCTCTAAGGGTGCCCATTTGCTCCAAACTTAGAATATTTTTCATCTGATTTTCATCTTCAAATTTGAACCTTCATCTTATACCTTCAGCTTGATCTGGATTTGCTGGAGATTGACCAGTCTAATGTTCTGATGGAGATATCCACTACGAAGCTGACTGAATTTCTAAGACATTGAGCTCCTCTGCAAACCCTAACTGTTGAGTTAGGCCTCCCAAAAGACTAGGCACCCCTAGGCACCTGGGGCACTGAAAGTTCCTAGACTTGAAAAAATTTCTGACATTTTCATGATTTTCATTCCGTCTTTTGGTTGAAACCTCTCCGTTTGATCTCGAATTCCGGGTGACTGGATGATCTGATGACTGCACTACCGGACTCGCTGTAGAGCTGGAAGGAAACTGAAAAACTATGCTTGGTAGCTCAAACCATAATTCCATCATTTGATACCCTAAAAAGATGGGCGCCTATCTCCTCTTGGGGCGCCCATGGCTGGCAGACTTAGTCAAAATTCTGCAGATTTCAACTTCCTTCTTCGTTCTTCATGCATGTTCTTCAACTCATCTTTTGTTCAGCGCTTGAGTGTTGAATCTGACACCTGGCAGCTGACTGACCTCCATTGATGACTTCAGAGCTCCTAAAATGCTTCTAAAAAAGAAGAATAGACCCACTAGGGCAAAACTGATCTTTTTGTGATTCTGACTACACAGCCTGATATGGAAGTATTTTGAGCCAATCAAAATCAGTTTGGACCCTAGCGGACAAACTTTGTATTTTTAGAAATTTTCTATTTTTAGAAAATTTTAACAGTATCCGTTTCGAAAGAAACCTAGAAAAAGTTACTATTTTTAGAAATTTTCTAAAAATAGCATTTTTCCTAAAATGTAGGGATGAAAAACTGAGATCTAGGTTTTGTAGATTAGGTCGCTCTGAGCAAACCCAGATCGTCAGATTTTGGAAATTTCACATTTTAACCCCTCATGCAAGACATGCAAACCCAAATTTTGACCTTTTTGACAAATTTGACAAGACTTTTACTCATTTTTTCAAAATGCCTAAGTGTAGCAAAAATTTTAATTTGGGGTACAACACATATCTGGCATTTTACTAATATCGTTAGATGTAAAATAGTTTCTCTTTGATATTACTGTAAGTGTTGTGCAGTCATTTTCTGTGCTATCCATGCTATTTGGTGGCAAGACTCTTATCATGCCCCAAAAAGGTGATTTAAATACAGCCTAGAAAGATTAATGAATTTATGTTGCAAGGCATAAGTAGACTGAATCATTTTTTGACTTGTAGGGTTCTAATCTAGCCTCATATTATTCTATTGTAACTGCATGTATTATTGGTTCCCGTTGACCTACTTCAGTCACTCATGGATGCTAACATAGTTCCTTTCTTTCTATCTATCTGACCCTGAAATACAGTCAACACATTGTAGAATACAATTCACAAGTGAACACCACATTGATCTTGGAAAGCTATGCACCTTCCCCAAGCAGCCAATTATATAGCTACAATCCTGTTAAAGTTATATCTCACTAAAACTTGCATGTTGACACATATTGCCATGATCATCAAAATAGCTTTGCTGTAAAATCTGAGTGTGCAAATATGGAATTTTCTATTTTGGGAATAATCGTGCACTTTTGTGATTTCAGCACTAAAAGGAAGTAAATCTTAGTTTTGGGATTGGTAGAGTGGTAAACAATTTATCCTTTTCATATTTATTTAAAATATACACTAAGCAAAATTTCAATCAGATAAAACACATAGATCAGACAAAGAGCAAGCACCTCTTCACGCTTCTTCCTTGTGGCTACATGCAATGCCGTGTTACCTTTTTTGTCCGGCATCATAACTATAGCTGGATCAACCTTAAGGAGTACCTTCACTACTTCCAAGCAGTTTGCACCTTTGGCTGCCATGTGCAACGCTGTCTGCCCTTTCCTGTCTTCTCTTCGAACCATATGTGGATCCTTTTCCAGCAGAGCTTTAACTATCTCTGTATAACCACTTCTTGCAGCAAAATGCAGTGCATTCTTACCATTGCTTCTAGCAATTTCTATCAACTGGCAGTCTTTTGCAAGAAGCTCATTAACAACCTCAATATGGCCTTTGATTGCAGCAGAAATAAGAGGTGTAGCATTTGATAAATCAAAAGTTTTGCTCAGGCCAGGTTGAAGGTTCAGAAGCTCTTTCACAATACCTGTGCATCATTTATCATTGTGACCAGTGTAAGTGTGCTACCCTGCAAATCATATATTGAAAATTGCAATATGTGGTATCAGAAACAAATGCAACATTCAAGTATAGAAATTTCCATTCGGTTGGTTTAGAAAATTAGTATAAAGATATGCAAAATAAGAGAATAATGTATAGCTGCTCATAGCGTACAGCAGATATACATTCATTGGGAGATATGAGTAGTCACTGAAGCAATTCCAAGATGCAATATTTAGGCATATCCAATTTAAGGAGAAAGACAATTTTTTAGAAGCTTTTTAAAAAGGAGAGTTTTTTGGATTTTCTAAGGCACAGAAGAGGAGAGGAGAGCCCAAACAAGCAAATATACTCATCCACAACCAAATAACCATTATGCAAGTAGGAGGGTCACTTCCAAACTTGACTTAAGAGCATTGTTTAACAATTGTGAAGGGACAAATTGAGTATTAAAACTCCTACCCTGCCTCTACAAGGTAAGCCAAGGTGAGAAGTTTTGTAAGCATCAATGAAGCCTGTAATGAAGAGGCAAAGTCATCTGCGACTAGAAGAAGCATAGGTTACTGAGGCCCATTGTTTCAGTGTGGAAGTGATTTGCATGCTACAGAGATGCTGCTTGGATTAATTTGATGTGCTGAATATATGATGAAAATGGCTTTTAGTTGGCACCTTTGTCTATCATTGCAGAATTATTTTTCCTTTTATGTGGCATGATGGAGTAAGAAAGGTCACTCCCTTTGCTTTGAATGCTACAGAGATGCTGCTTGGATTAATTTGATGTGCTGAATATATGATGAAAATGGCTTTTAGTTGGCACCTTTGTCTATCATTGCAGAATTATTTTTCCTTTTATGTGGCATGATGGAGTAAGAAAGGTCACTCCCTTTGGTGGCACCTGAGGATTATAACACTGTGCATAACACAACATTTGATGTTATCAACTTGTCATGGTTATTTTCTTCAGTACAAGTGAGACTCTTGCACTACGCATGTCTCAAATGATCATAGCCTAATATTTGTAATTCTTTAGCTGGTGGCCTGCTTGTAGATCTCAGCACCCTGATATGTCTAAAATTTTGCATATGATTTGTAAAAGCCTTGTGGCTTCTATTTGGTTCTACATACCATGCTATAAGAAATTGGTAAATAAGTGACAGCATGACCACAAATTTAGTTCAATAACATGTCATTCGTGCAGAAAGAATGTTTTTGGAGCCACATCCCTTTTTTCTTTTCATGGGGTGGTTATTAATTTGATTAAGCAACTGAAAACACATTTATTGCAGCGAACAATTTGCCATTCATAATTGGTTACATGGAAGAAGTTTCTGTTAATTATTATTTCAACATGCTGGAATCAGAACTAGAAGATATCAGTTGTACTCTGTCAATTAATATTTGTGTTCCATACAGTGGGGGGTCCGTCAGCTGTTTGGTGCCACAACACATAGGAGGTGGGCCTGCAAGGCGAGCAATCCTTTCAGAAAGGATCGAGTATCTGACAAACGGCTGTACTCTATTTTTACCTGCAATAATATGGTATCGTTAGGGTTTGTCAAGGTAGCTTTACGAGATGATGGTCTTGGGGTTTCTAGACTGCCTCATTCTAAAGCTTCTATTTGGGAGGAGTTTATATCTAAGCTGGTGGCTGCACTCCACAATGCAGTGCAGAGAATTTGGCTCCTTCGTCTCCTCCTTTCTGCTCAGTTTGGAGATATGGAGGTCTTGAGTGCTAAAATGGAAGAGGCAGCTAAGGTGGTCGCAGGGTCCTTTTCTAAAAGAGGTAATTTGTCAGGGAAAGAGGAGATTCCAGCTGAGGGATTGGTGGACAATAGTGAAATGAAGCTGGTCCCATGAATTAATGGTCCTTAAAGCTTTCTGTGCAGATATTGGAAAGGTTTTGGAGGGCCTCATGGTGACCCATAACAAATGTCACCTAGAGGTTTC
>VDFB02082006.1:0-10037 GCA_007258455.2 Sequoia sempervirens
AAAAGCAGAAGGTAGAGGGCTCAGACTTATGGCAGGAGTTGCCAGTGAAGCAGGGGCGGACACGAAGGAATGAGATGCAAGAGAAGAAGGAGCGAAATATACCTGTTGACTGGTCAGCGGCGGTTTCAAGATCGTTCGTGACTCACCCGCAAACTCCGGTATTTGGCTAGCAGCGGGTGTTTCTCCTCCAGCGGGTTCTTGCAAAACCCCTCCAATTATACTTTCTGTGCGCTGCCTTTTCGCAGGAGGACACTCACTAACTTCGGTAGCCGAATACTTTTGCTGAGGTGTTAGCCTGGCTGGCTTAGCAGCCCAAGTGAGTGTATGCGAGACTCTTGATATATTAAAACGTACATTCGTGGCCACATAGGCGGCATGCCCGAAGACCTTGCCCTCTTGCGCTGAAGAGGATGATACTGCCGCTTCTTCTTCATGCTCATCGGATTCCTCCCCCTCTTCGCTCACATCAACACTAGAGCTCGGGCTGGGGTGGCCTTCTTTCCACCATCTATCAAACTCCTGGTCGTCATTTAGTTGATTGTAGGGAGCATCCAATTGTGCTACTTCCTGGCGATATTTCCAGAAAGCTTTTATTTTTTCATCTCTCCATTCCTCATCCCTCTTCAACCTGTTATACATGTTGCGCTCCATGGGAAAATTGGCCTTGGCCATGGCCATAGGAAAGTAGAACTTGTGCCATGGGCCTCTAGTGTCCGACATAGGGATTTGCGCTAATTCTACAAAATCTTCATCTCTATCCGTTCGCGGATTAAGCCGCTTCTCCCAGTATGGTCAGGAAACATGGGTAACTTTCATATGTAACTTTGGTAAGTTGTTGAAAGGGTTGTATTCCCACTTATCGTTTATCAGTACCAACCCTAGATGTGTCAGCTTCTCTTCTAACAACTTGTGCAATTATTTTTTAATCAAAGTTACCGACTTGAAACTCTTCGGACAAGTGAAGAACCCCTTCTTCTTGACCCTTCTGCTACTACAGAAAGTGAAATCAATGATACACACCTGCCAAAAAATTTCCAGCACGAGCACTCTATCTGTGACGCAAGCCAGGAGTAGGAAAGGTTTGCCAGTAAAGCCCCGCATTCGGAGGATTGTAAAATCCCTGCCTAAGAACCAGTCACAAGCAGGGTTGTAGCTCTACATAAATCTGATCTGCTCTTTGGTGAGCCGGATAATATCACCTTCTCTGATTGAATCATTCAAAATCGGGGCTATGAAATAGTCTGCAAACGCATAATAGTCATATGATGCGGAAAGGAAAGATGTCCATGTAGACACTGGCTTTCTTTTATTCTGCTCATCAAAAATTGATAGCGGAAGAAATCGGGCGAAGAAATCTGGATTCTGATGTAGAAACATGTGGACCAAGTAGGAAAGAAACCTAAACTTCTTCTCCGCCTGATAATTCTTAATTTGTTGTTTCATTTCTTCAACCATGAACTCAGCAAAATCATACCAGAAGAGTTCATGCTGCTTGTGAAATTGTATTGTCGGTCCTAGCTGAAAGCTTTCTATCTTCTCATTGGAGTCTCGACTGCAAACAAATGCCGAGCTTATAGACGTAAGCGTCCACGGAGATGCGTTAAATCGCCATGCGATAATGGGATACCAGCTTTTAAGCGCACGAGTCTTATTAGTCTCTTCTAACAAGAAATCAGAGCCGGTTTTCATCTTCCTCCATATTTTTTCTCCCTTGCTCAGGCGAAAAGGCTCGATAGTCTCCTTCCTTTTACTTGGATTCAGGAGACATAACATGTGTTAGATGGCCTCTGGGCTGATATGCACCCTTAAATTGCGGCCTTCAATGTAGTGGGTATCTGGATTATAGCGCTGAATAGCATCATCAACCACTTCTGGGCAATAGTGCACCAATGAGACCATGTATTGTGGGAGATCACTATACCAGACTCTACTTACCGTGGATTGGTCTGCCTGTGGTACTGATAACCTTGCACAAGCTGCCTCTCTGAGGGACTTAGGGTTTTTCGTGAGCTTTGGGTCATAGATATTGTCCCATTTTTCCTCAACCTTTTTCTGGTTGCTCCATTCCTTTGGTCTATCCAGCTCTTCCGTGTGGGCTCTTCTCATCTTGCTGGGTATACCAGGCGTAGCGTACACTACATCCTTGTAGACATATACCTCAACTGAGGAATAAATAGCCATGAATAGTTCTTGGCTAATTTCCTCCTGCATTGGCTGAGCTGAAGATTCTGACATTTTTCTTTCTCTGAAGATTTTGTAAGCTTCTAGCCTGCGACTATGCTTGCTCTAGACAGATAGACATAAAAAAACTTTGCACTTCTCCTTGCGTTTGTAAAAATACTTTGAAATATTAAGCCTTTTCATGCAATAATAGCAACTTCCCAAGGTGGTAGGCGAAAGTAAGCCTTTTGCATTTAATTCGGCATGTACTGTTAATCTTGCAACTCGTGTAAGATGAACTGATTGCTATTCCGAGGTGGCCGGATTTTATTATTACATTTGGGTGATCATGTGATACGCCCTGATCTCCTTGGAACTTGAGTCTGCAACTGGCTTGCCAACTCTGCGTTAGCATGCGCTGGCAGTGTCGGCGAATAATTCTGTTGACAAGCGATCCTGCACGAAAATATGTTTCACCTTAGGCTGCGGGGCGGCGAGGGGTGACACAATAGCCTACGGCCATACGTCCTCCCACCAACAAGCGCCACCTTTTTAAAACTAATTAATCAACTTCATTTAATTAAGCATGCATCGAGCCGTGCTATCACGGATACAATTGGCCCGAAAATGTAAACAAACGTAGGCCCGCCTTTCAAGATAGCAACTAGCATAACATCACGTTTCTTAGAGGCAGATCAGCATGTGCCTTGTCAATTTTTCTATAAATAGGCCAGTAGATAATAGGCAAAACATACTTAGCATTTAAGAAGTGATAGGTCAGTAGCAGAGTGTTAAGCAAGTCCTTTCATAGGTTAGGTGGTGAACAAATTCGGCATTATCTTAGAAGCCTAGGGGCAATGTCAGAACAATGGATACTCTAATTCGTCTAACCTCGTATAAGTCACAGACGGCGTTCCTAGGTGAGATTTCAACTAGGAGACTGAAAAGGATGACGAAGAACAAGCATTCTCTGGTTTTGATAGCCATTAAGTGGGTCTTAGGCAAGGATTGCATAGAATACGAGGATAAGTATAGGGTGAATACCAACGTGTGCTCCCACTTTGTAGCGTCTATGCTGGACATTTGCATTCCTCGGCCACTTATCCTGAAGCTGGTTAAAGAAATCTTCCCGAATAAATACCTGAATGGGCTTAGTAAGGTCGTTGTGCACATTGCATATGGGATAGGTCTACCAATAGCCAGCGACCTGCATCGCTTTATTGAAGAAGAAGTTGTTGTCATTTAGCTGCCATTCCTTAGCGGATTCCACCTGCAGACCCGTGACCAGCACCAGCAGAGGGTTACTCAGGCCCTACACTTCCTGTTTCGGAGCTACAACGTGATACCTTTCTACGACGTAGACTGGTATACTGACTTCAAGAACTTGGTATTTTCACCACCACTGGCGGTTGTGCCAAATGATGCTACCAGTGTTGCTGAGGAGCCCGTGGATGAGGAAGAAGTGGACATTGCAGTGAATGCGTCAATTGCTGCTAGTCATGCCTTCGGATAGACAACCCCTTTGCCTGCTTGTTCAAAATGTAACTTTCTTGCTTTAGATAAGCCTGATAAAGGCTATCGTATATGATATACCTTGATACTTGTACATTTTTAAAAATGGCTTCCCAACCATTTTGTAACCAAAGAACATATATATAAATATATATCTCCTATTTTAAGGAAAATCCATGCTCTTTCTTGCTTCTGTGTTTAAAATTTTCTGGGTTTGCAAGTTTTATATGCTATTTCTCCGTGCATGAGTGTATTTTGTGTAAAGCAACTCTGGTGTTTCACCTGCCAATGATAATGAGTTAATTTGCAGAATGACAACTGATTTAAAAAAAAAAAAACCAGCCAAACAACAAAAAAGAAAATAAAAGCGTTATTTACATATGTACAAAGTAGAGCTTAATGCCTAATGGAACAACTTAAGATGAATCCCATTGACCGGGATTCCTAACAGTTCATGTTCCATATTCTCCAGCTCAAAAGCGTTGTGTTGTTTGCACCGAATGATTTTAAAGGGTCCCTCCCATAGGCTATCAAATTTACCGTATTGACTTGGCTTTACAGCCCTGCTGTCATTCTTTAGCACTAAATCTCCACTTTTTAGACCCTGGTTGAAAGCCTTCTTGTCAAACCATCATTTGACCACCTGTTGACGGCTTGTCATTGCTATTAGGGAATTCTCCCTTTTTTCCTGCACTTCCAACAGTTCGGAGAGCCGAACCTCCATGGCTTCATTTTGTTCTATCTCAAGGGATTTCAATAACTATATTGCTGGGATCTCCATGGAGATGGGTAACAGCGCCTCTTTCCCATATACCAGTTCATAAGGTGAAGTCTTAAGGACTTGCTTAGGAGTTATGCAGTTTGCCCAGAGCGCTTTTCAGAGATTTTTATGCCATTCCCTCTGGTGCTCTGAGCTAACCTTTTTAAGGAGTCGGACTAAGCTTTTGTTTGTTGACTCGGCTAGGCCATTTCCTTGTGGATAATAGTTTGATGAGGCTTTAAGGAATATGCCATTTTTTAATACAAAGTGACATACCTTTGTACCTAGAAATGCTCTGGCGTTGTCTGAAATGATTGTCTTCAGAGGGTCGAACCTTGTCACCAGTGCTTCGAGGAAGTCTACAATCTCTGTTTCTGTTGCACCCTTAAGGGGAACAACTTCCGTCCACCTTGTGAAGTAGTCTGTAGCAGTTAGAATCCACTTATGTCCAGCACTAGAAACCGGGTTGATCATTCCGATGAAGTCCAGGCCCCATTGTGCAAATGGTTCATCCACCATGATAGGTTTGAGGGGCATTGCTGAATTCTTCCTTCTGTCAGAGAAGAACTGACATTTTTTACAAGCCCTTACCAGAGAGTAGGAGTCACTGAAAAGTGTAGGCCAGTAATATCTAGCTCGCAGGACCTTGATGGCGGTAGTTTTGGCAGAGAAATGTTCACCTTCGTCGCTATTGTGAAATGTGTCGAGGATCCTCTGCGCCTCCCCTGAAGTAACACATTGCAGGAGCACACCATTGAATTTTTTTTTGAAAAGGACTCCTTCTATCAGCGTATATCCGCAATTCTGAAGCCGGTAATACCTTCTTTTTTGGGATGAGAGGCTTGGTGGATACCTTCCAGTTTTCATAAAGTTCATTCTATCTGTCAGCCAATCGTCTTCCTATCCTGATCCATTTATCAGGACGAGCTCTGGTTGTTCCTCCTTGGCAGGTACCTCCTCGTTCTATGTCATATAATCACACAGTCCTTTGCCTTTAACAATTTTAGTAGGCCTGACCTCGATGTCATACTCCAGGATCTTGGTAATCCAATTAGCCCTTTTTTCTATGATCTCTCCTTCCATGATGTATTCATGTACACTAGAATGTGTGACATATACCATAATTTTGTTGCGGAAATTAGATGGCGAATTTTAGAATCCCTTTACTATTGCAAAGGCACGTCTTTCGGCGAAGTTATAATTAGCTCATATTCTTTTAGGGTTGAGAATGAAGCGCCCTTTGGACCTTCTCCTTTTCCTTCACTATCCTTTTTGAGTTGGAAACGATTATAGCTCTTGGACTTCCTCTTGACTTGTCATTATAAAATCTTTGCATTGATCTGGATTAATCAGCACCGGGGCTATGGAGATCGCTTCCTTGACCTTTTTGAAAGCCTCTCGAGCTTCTGTTGTCCATTTGAAAGCTTAATCTTTTTTCAGCATTAGAGTGATCGGCCTAATCATTCCTGTAATTAGAAATAAACTTGCTGAGAAAATTTACTTTGCCCAGGAAAGATTGAACACCTTTCTTATTCACTGAAAGGGGAAGTTCCTTGATAGCCTTCACTCATTTGGGGTCAATTGAAACCCCTTCCTTAGACACCATGTGTCCCAATAGCTTGCCTTGTTGTACTCTGAATATGCATTTCTTTAGATTTAGTGAAACTCCGAACTCCTAGCACTTTTGAAAAACTAATTCTAAATGATCAAAATGATCATCCTTAGATTTAGAGAACACAATAAGATCATCCAAATAAATTAGAATAAACTTATTGATCATTTATTTGAATGTGGCGTCCATTGCCCGCTAAGTTGCCCACATTGGATAAACCAAAAGGCATTTTAGCATATGCAAATGTTCCCCACTTGGTGGTGAACGTAGTCTTGTGCTGATCTTCTTCTTTAACTCGAATCTGGTTATAGCCAGAGAAGCCATCCAGCAGAGAGAACATTTCCGATCTTGCGACAGTTTGGAGGATTGACTCCATAGAAGGCAATGGATAGTGATCCTTCAGAGATGCTCTGTTCAGGTCTCGGAAGTCCACGCACAAGCAGATATCACCATTCTTCTTTCGGATTGGTACCAGATTTGATACCCAAGTACTATGTTTGATTGGGAAGACAATACGTGAATCAATGAGCTTAGTTAGCTCTTGTGCCATCAAGGCCTCAACTTTAGGGTTGACTGGCCTCTGTTTCTGTCAGACTGGTTTCGCACCTTCTGTTAGTTCAATAGTGTGTTGAATGATGCCAGGATTGTAACCCTCCAGATCATCGTAGGACCAGGCTACTACCCCATATTTTTCGCAGAAACTGATAAGCCTTTATTTTTCTCGATGTGGGACATCTCTCCTGATCCAGAGATTCCTACCATCGAAGAATCGAAGGTCCTCATAATCACTTTTGTCCGCTACGAACTTTCGCTTATCATTTCAGGCATCGTTACAATCGAAAAAGTTTTCAAGAGTAACCAATCCTTTCGGAAGCTTATTTGATTTGAGCTGCATGTCATCGCCTTCTTAGGCTTTGGCGGTCTTTGGTTGAGTTGATCAACCAAAACTCTAAGTGCTGAATAAATGAAGATGTGTTCATCGGCTTTCAAAAGACTTGCCAACTCGATCATTATCGGGGATCGGCGTGGGACAAGCACCACGTGCGAATATTTGTTACGAAGCAAGTTAGAGGCGGATCAAGCGAGCACCAATCACGCGCGCAATACGCATTGCTATTACGCCTCGGGGAATGGTCGGGATGTTGAAAGCTTTGAAACCTAATCGGTTCCCAGATTCGATGCCGATAGGATCTCATGTGGACATTCTTTGCTGCAGAAATTCCTCGGACCTGATTAACTACTAGTTCGGAATCTCTGAACACAATCAATTGCTTGATACCCATTCATTCTGCAAGGCTTAGGCCTTGGACTAAACCTTCGTATTCGACCTCATTGTTTGAACAGGCGAATTGAAAATGGAAAGACCTCAACAATTTTTAATTTTGTGGGGATATTAGACATACCCTTGCTCTATCACCTACTTTGCTTCTTGCTTCATCGAAATACAATTTCCATAGCTCATTTGCTTGGTTACCATCGGATTCTTTGGCGACCCTCAGAAGCACCTAGTCTTCGTCATAAATCACATATGTGCCCAATCCTGTAGCATGATAATTCTCGAAAGGGTCATTGTTTATGTGTTCGCTCAACAGAGCATCTTCCTTATTATTTCGGTCTCCACTCACCTTTTCTTCCTCTAGCATTTCAACGCTATACATTTCCTCCTTGGTGATAGAGGTATGCATGGCTTCAAAATTGATCAGGGCCTCATCCGCCACATGTTCAGAATGTAGAGCCTCCGATTATATCTTCATTTTTTCCCCATGCTTGGTCCTAAGTATCAGATGTGACCAATTTAAAGACAAATATCCGCCCACCTTTGAAGTAAATTCTCGGGATAGACAAAGACCAAACATAGGAGGAACATCTATGATCACCGTATCTTGCGGGACTGTGATACTAGGGCAGGAAAATAGAGTTAAATGAAGCGCTTTGATGACACCTACAGTATCAACTTTATTTCCATCAAGCTGCATCACCCCCTTCTTCATAGGTTCGTAGCTGAGTCCTAAAGCTTCGGCTATCAATTTTGGCATAACAGTTGTACTAGCGCCAGAGTCAATCATAGCGTTGTGTAATAGTTTCTTTCCTATAATGAGAGTTAAGAAAAAGGGCTGAGGTTTTGACCTACTTCTGTCTTTCGCATGGGATTCCTTCGCTTTGTCTGTAAGAACCTTAGCTAGTGGTATTTGATAAACCACCTCTGTACTGGCAGACGACTCTATTGGTGCTGAGTTGATCTCTTGCTGAAGTGCTTTCTGTAATATAGTCTTCTATTCCGGGATAGCTAGAATGTCCCATAAAGACACATTAGCAGATGATTTCTTCAATTGCTCCACCACATTAAAAGGTGGCAAACTCAGAGATTTCTGCTCCTTGGTTCTTGCTATAATAATTTCCTTCCACGGTTGAGAAGGTGAAGGGATGGTTGAAGCGCCAGGAATTTGATTGGACACGCCTTTGCGTTGCGGGCTGTTCGGAAGTGAAACAACGGGCTCACCGGTGAATCTCCTCTTTGAGCGCATGTTGTAGTCAGGCTGTACCTACGGCATTTCGGCTATGGATGTGTCATTGGCAAACACCGTTTCGTCATCTTCCATCCAGGAGAAGAGCGCATGATCAGGAGCAATATCAGACTCTTGTTCTAAGGACATTCCTTGCATTTGCGCGGTAAGGACCGCACTCTCCATTGGCGAGGCATATATGTATCCTCCATTTTCGATTGTCGTACCTTGACTACGTTGCTTTGCTACCTTCTGTTGTAAGTTGCCACACGGACAATTTCGGGGCATATGCGCATCGTTGCAGGGGAAACACCATGGATTGATGTCATCAATAAGATTGTTTTGTCCCATGGTTAATTCTCTACTTGAGCTTGGCGACGCACTTGTTAGCGACGTAGGCACCATAACCATTTGGTTTGTAGTCGACACTGGTGGATTAAATGAGATGCCTCTAATATTGATTTTGCGATAAGTAGACCACCCATATGATAGTTTTGATGTCACGGGCCCGCGGGGCATTGCTTAGTTCGCTTGAGAGTTGTTATGTCATTTGCCATAGTTCGCAACATCTCCTTGAGGTCGCTTATTTCATCCTTGGAAGAACCCGATGTAGAAGCCAAGTTTTCAGGAGCGGCCGCATATGAGTACATTGACTGGGTAGTTGCTGGCGCACTAGTTGATGCAGCCTCTTGTGTAGAGGTTGATATTTTAGGAAATATCGACATAATATGTCGAGGAGGAAATTTTCTGCAATCTATCAAATGATTCTCAGCTTTTATAGCGGTAGCATAAGCATTTGGTAGAGTGGCTCCTCCCAAAGACTTGATCATCACAAAAATGTTAAGATTAATGGACTTCAGATAAAATATGAATGCCAATTCTGGAGTCGGGCGGATAGTCACAGGAATCCTCTGCCAATTTGAGTGAAATCGGGCATTAAAGTCCGTTAGAGCCTCCTGGGGGGCTTGTTTTATGATGGATAGCTAATAATATAACGAAGAACGATCTCCGTCGTTTGAGAACCTTTCATAAAATAGATCTTCGAGCTCATCCCAGGTGCGAATTGAATTAGGAGTCAGCGTTCGGTACCAATCCAGAGCCTTGCCTTTGAAGGATGCGGCGAGGAGTCTCAGGGCTACATTCTGCGCTGTAATACCGTGTACTAGACAAACATCCGCTACATCCTGCAAATGTTCTGCTGGCGTTTTTGAGTTGTCTCCGGCAAATTTGGGAATAGCTTTCAGGGCCGAAACCGGGATAGCGCCCCAAACAGCGGGCGCTACGGGGCTACCAGGGGACTTCCAGCATCCCATGCTACGTAGTTTCTGTTTGCGGCCGGCAACATGGTGAGAGAAAAAGGTGGTGGGAATGGAACGGTTACCAGCTGATTTCTGGCCTAGACTGTCCCTAGTGGAGGTACTAGTAAACCTGGGTTAATTGCGATCTGGGATCTAGCTACAGGCCGATGGCTCATACACCCCTCTATAAG
>VDFB02082007.1:0-21154 GCA_007258455.2 Sequoia sempervirens
CATATTATAGAGTTGGAGAAGGGCACTAAACCTATCATGATCACTCCTTACCGGCATCCCAAGCGATTAAAAGATGAAATTGAAAAGACCATCAAAGAACTTTTAGCCATGGGGCACATCAGGCCGGGTAAGCCTCCCTTTGCTTCATTAGTTGTTTTGGTGAAGAAAAAGGATGGTACACTCAGGATGTGTATAGACTACAGGATGTTGAACAGAAAAACCATCAAGAACAGGTATCCCATTCCACGTATAGACGAGTTAATAGATGAGCTACATGGAGCTTGCTATTTCTCGAAGATTGATTTGAGGACAGGGTACCATCAGATCAAAGTCCGAGAGGAGAATATTGAGAAAACCACTTTCAGATGTCACTGTGGAATTTATGACTTCTTGGTTATGCCATTCGGTTTAACCAACGCTCTAGCCACTTTTCAGTCCACCATGAACAAGGTTTTCCATCCTCACTTGAGGAAATTTGTTTTGGTGTTCTTCAATGACATACTGGTTTACAACAAGTCTTGAAAGGAACACATGATCCACTTGGATGTAGTGTTGATCATACTTAACAGGGAGTCCTTGTACGCCAAGGAGTCCAAGTGTAAATTGGGCATCGCAGAACTATTGTACCTGGGTCACATCATCAGTAGAGAGGGAGTCAGTATGGATCTAGAAAAAGTTTGTGCTATCATTGATTGGCCTACACCTGAGACGTTGACACAGCTCGGGGGGTTTGTAGGTTTATGCGCCTTCTACCATCGGTTCGTTAGTGGGTTTTCACGGCATGCTGCGCCACTGACAAATTTGACCAAGAAGGGAGCCTTCGTTTGGACACCTCTAACATAGGCATGCTTTGAGAGGTTCAAACTTCTAATGACTACATGTCCAGTTTTAGCGTTGCCAAACTTCACCAAGCCGTTTGAGCTACACTATGATGCCAATGGTGAGGGTATTGGTGCAGTCATTATGCAGGATCGACATCCTATAGCTTTTGAGACCAGGAAACTATGAGGTCCTGAGAGGAGCTTCAGCATTTACGATAAGGAAATGTTGGCCATCATGCATGCAATGGCCAAGTTTAGGCAATATTTGGTTGGTAGTAAATTTTGTGTTAAAACTGATTATAACAGTTTGAAACATTTCCTAGGACAACGAGATTTGAATGAGAGACAACAGAAATGGGTCAACAAGCTTCAGTCTTATGATTTTGACATCTCCTATGTCAAAGGTACAAAGAATATAGTTGTTGAAGCATTATCTCGCCGCCCACACTTGAGCTCCCTGACAGAGATTTCAGAGGACTAGAGATATATGATAGTTGCAAAGTATGCCAAGAATCCGTGGGCTTTTGGCATAGTGGATGGGACAGTACAGGATAGTAGATACTCTCTTGTGAATGATCTTATCATTTACAAAGGGAGGATATTTTTAATCCCAGGTTCTGAGATGAGGGACAAGGTATTGAGATCCTTTCACGATACACCCATGGCAAGACATACCGATTACTTTAAGACCTACAAGCAAGTATGGGAGAGATTCTCTTGGAAAGTACTCAAGTCTAATGTTCTTCAGTATGTCAAAGAATGCTCTATTTGTCAACAGAACAAACAAGAGCATACATACCCTGCAGGATTGCTTCAGCCACTTCCTCTCCCTGAGAGGAAGTGGGAATGCTTGTCTATGGACTTCATTACGGGCTTGCCGAAAGCTCAAGGAAAAGACAGCATTTTTGTGGTAGTAGATCGATTGACAAAGTATCCTCATTTCTTCCCAATCACTACTACTTACACTGCTACACAGGTAGTGGATTTGTTTTTCCGAGAGGTATTCAAGTTGCACGGTTTGCCTCGAAGCATTGTCAGTGACAAGGATAGCAGGTTCATGAGTAACATCTGGCAGGAGTTATTCAAACTTTGTGGGACAGAACTCACTCTGAGCACCAGTTACCACCCATAGACACATGGACAGACTGAGATAGTCAACAAATGGGAGGAAGGATACCTAAGAAATTACAGTTCAGGGCAGCAAAAGGCATGGGTGAAGTAGATATACCTTTGTGAGTATTGCTACAATACCACTCACCACATGACTATTCAGATGACACCTTACCGAGCATTGTATGGTTATGATGCTCTAAGTTTTCTTGACTTGTTGCTAAGTGATAGCTAAGTACCTAGTGTTGGGGATCTATTATAGGAAAACCAGGACATTATGAGAGCACTCAGAGAGAACATTCAAAAGGCTCAAAATCAGCAAAAAAAATATGTTCATCAGCGGAGAGTGGAGCGATCATTTGAGTTAGATGATTTGGTGTATCCAATGCTACAGCCTTATAGGCAGTCCATATACATTAAGAAGGAAAACTCAAGCCACAATACATGGACATTGAAGGGATTGTGGGGCGTGGCCCTCAAGAAGGCGTTGGGACAACAGGTGACTCCTACAGATTTACCATCCCTGGATGATGAGCGGAAGTTGATTTTGATACCTGAGGCCATTGTGGATTCCAGAGAGCATCATCTTCAGAGGCGGGTTATCAAGGAATATCTAGTGAAGTGGAAAGATCTACCGGCAAAGGATGCTACTTGGGAGGGTGAAAGTATTCTACAGCATCCAACTTTGAGTTTGCTTGTGGACAAGAAAATTTGGGGAGGGTGGACTATGATGTCCCCACTCTAGTCAATTCTCAGGAGCAGTTGAGTTAGCCTATCTCTTGAACCCTTGTGAGCTAGGGATTTAGTTAGAAGGGGTGATAGCCTTATTTAGAACGGGTTTTTGTTGTTTCCATCCTTGATTCGGTGATTGGCTCACAACAAGCCTTGGCGATTCGGTGTCGACAACCCGACTGACACATCAATACGATGATAAGGTTATAAGCAAGATATTAATATTCCGATTGAAATTAGTGTTTTAACTTTTATTTGATGGAATATTATAAGGATGACAGCTTTATAATAGTATCCTTAAAATTTATTTAAGTGAAAATTAAAGCTGCCTTTTATAAAAAATGGGTGCCATTTATTTTATTAATGATTATTGTGAAAAGTTTAAATACATTTTAAATGTATTTTAAATGAAAAGTGGCATCACTTTTGGGAATGCATGCCTTTTGGCCTTATAAGGCAAAGCAAAGGAAATTCGAACCCTATGATTGATTATTTGACATTTCTCTTTGGCTTTTGCTGAGCTTGGTTTTCTGAGACAAGGGTTTTCAGAAGATTATCATCTTTGGAGAGCGACAATTCTTCACAGATCTATGATTGTGAGACTGTGAAAGATCAGTTGAATGATTACTACTGAGGTGGCTCCATTTAGGAGTTCATCCATGCTTTAATCAGAGTTTTATGTTGAGTTTTACCAGTTTACAATAAGGAAGAGGGTTTCTACACCAGAGACGTCTTCTTCAGCCATTTTGTAGCTTCCAGCGTTTTCTCTTCAGCTTCTTTCTTGGGCCGTACCATTTTCCTTGGAAAATGTGTCTTCTGGAGGTTAGGTGTGTGAAGTAGCTTGCAAAAACGCCTTCTTTTTGGCTTCTGATAGAGTTCCATTCTTGGCATCTACCCTTCTCAGTTGTTTGTATCCAGTTTTTGTTAGGGAGAAGTCAGATCTGTAGGCTAGGCGTTCCATTTTGTCAGTTTTCACCATTTTTGGCTGGCAAGCTTGGATATTTTCTTATATAAATAATCTGGAGACTTTCGGGTATGTCTATCATATGTAATCTCTCTATTGTGATTGTTTAATACTTCCTGCACTTACATTTTATCAATATTAGCTCAGATATGTGTTTTATAAGCATTTATATGTTGTACGCTCCTCTTATGTCTAGAAAAATTCTTTAAAAAACTTTAAAACACAAGAAGATAAGCAAAATACTACAGGGGTTTAGCTGGAGCCAGCTGGGCTCATCTCATACCAAGACAAGATATTTTCTCTTTAATGTTCCATGAGATCTCACAAATTTCTTATGTCGATTATTCTTTGCTACAACATAAAAATGTAGATAGATAAAAATATACCTTTGTAATAGAACTTTATAGCATCTGGATAAGCCTCAACAGCTACATGGCATTGAGCAACCTTCAACCATAAATGGGCCTACATGGATCCAAACAATATCACACGTATTTTTTAAGCTTTTTGCAAAGCAAATCTCAAAAGAACAAAAACATCAAAAAGGAACATTCTGCCCAAATGAGAAATATAATGATCCTCAACAAAATAACCATTTTAAAATATGAGCAAACTCATGCATTAGATGGCAAAAATAAGTAACGAGCATAAAAAATTGTGATCAAATAAGTTGAGCAAAGAAAATACAAATATCAAAAGTTAAAATGCAACCACCATCAAATGGATAGGGCAAATATAGAGGATAAAACATTGGATTTACTACTTGCATACAAGAACATTATTTGTAGTGGTCAATCCCCCAATTTTGACCTATAATTGGACAATTATCTGGGTCACCCGGATCACATGCAATCTGGATTTGTGTATTCTAGAGATCACTAAGTGTGATGTGACCTCCAAGATTCCCTAGTGGCTAAGGTAGGAACCTGGATGAATGTAAGAAATCAGATGCAAATGTTGACTCTTGAGAGTTTAGAAGCTCAAAATCACAATCAAAATCATTAATGAATAAGAAATAGTCAGTGTACCCCGATGACGCATCCCTCCCCTAAAGCCCAAGCGTTCTCGAAACAGGGACGTCTTCAAGATGTGGGGATGGCATTCCCAAGTCTCCAGCAGTGCCACCATTTTTTTCACTCATCGTCGAGGACGCAAGGACGTCTCAGCATCCCTGGGACGCTGAGGGGGACGCCTGTGAATCCCTTGAGCATCCCGGGGACGCCTAGGCGTCCCCCGAGGCAACAACTTAAATCACATGTTTTAGAAAAAATAACACATTTTTTTTATTATTTCCTTGGTTCTATTCAAACCCTAAGGGTATGTGGGGCCCATCTATGGTCTTCCATGCCTTCAAAAGGCCCTCCAAGCTTCATTTGTATTCACATTTTCATTTCTAATTGTTTGCTACAGCAAGAAGAAGAGTGAAGAGCTGAGAAAAGAGTGATTGGAGGAGTGAAAGGAGTGATTGCAAGTGACAAGGAGCAAGAAGAAGAAGAGGAAGATTCTTCACCTTGTTGAAGAGATTTTTCAAGCAAAAGGTAGGGTTTTTAACTATTTTTTTATTTTATTTTCTGATTTTCAATGTTTTTCCATTTCTTGTTGTTTCATTTTCTTATTTGATTTCTTGTTGTTTCATTTCTAAATTAATTTAGATTTTGTTTTACAATTTAAAATATAGACTATAGAGTTTTATTTTTTAATTTTAAAGTAGGGCATAGGCTGAAACTATGTGTTTATTGATTTTTTTTTTCATTTTGTGAAATGCAGTGTCAAAATGAGCTCCCACAGTCATGAAATGAGTGAGCATGAGATGGAAACTCATTCTCATAGTGCAAGCCAATCAAAATATGAACCTAAGCATGAGGATGAGCCCAATGAGGGGGGTGAGCATGGGTCAAATCCGGAAGGGAAAACTAGTTCCATAGCTAGTGCACCACTTGCTACTGATTGTCCCTCCCAACTTTTGGCAGAGTGGGCTAGGGGTCCTTATGATCCCAAATCTCCTCTCAGACAGTTTGCAACAAAAATAATAGCCCCAACGCAATCAGGTGGTGGCACAAGGAAATGGAAATGCAACATTTGTGGTGATGATTGGTTTGGGAGCATCACTAGAGTTAATGCACACTTCCTCTTTTGGCCAGGAAAAGGTGTGGGAGCATGTAATTTTTTGAAGGACCCTACAAATATGCATTGCAAAATTGAGTTCAACAAGCTTTGGGGTGTTCCAAATGACATGGAAATTCCAATGCCTACTACCTTGTCTGGTAGGCAACATATTCAAACTATTCAGCAGGTTCAGGGGTAGCAAATGCAGAGGCAATCACATATTTCTACTCCTACATCGCATCAAAGAGTAGGAACATTGTGAAGGTCAGCCTCAGGACCTTCATCCACTTATAGTTCTATGGCCGAATCACAACAGGGCAAGGGGAAACGCAAGATGTAAAGTCAAAGTAACCCCATAGCTGATTTGTTTAATATGCACTTGAGGGATCAGATAGATGATTCCATTGGTAGGTTCTTTTTTGCCGATGGCATCCCATTTCATGTAGCTCAATCTCCTTATTATAAAGAGATGATGTCGATGGTGGTGAAGGGAGGAGCATCATACGTGCCACCAGGTGAGCACAAATTGAGGACCACGATCTTGAATAACAACTATGCCAAGATCAATTCAATGATGGAGACGATGAGGGCATGTTGGGAGGAGTCTAGATGCAGCATAGCTATGGATGGGTGGACAGACATTAGGCATTGTCCACTCAGCATCCAATATCCTCAGATTACACGTACTTTCGAGGGGCCATTCTTTCTCAGGGCGGTTAATTGTTCAGGGCATCGAAAAGATGTTGATTTTCAGTTTGAGATCCTTCGGGCAGCTATTGAGGAGATTGGACCACAAAATGTGGTCCAAGTAGTGACAGATGCAGCACATGTGTGCAAGGCTGGGAAACTGAGGCACCATCTGAGACATATTTGGTGGACTCCATGTTGTTTGCATGCCATAAACAATGCACTCAGGACATGGAGAACATTTAAGGTGGGATTAGAGGAGTGGTCAGCAATGCTAGAGATGTGCAAATGTATATCTGCAACCACCACACTTCACATGCCATCTTCAGGAGCTTCGCGAAGGAGTTCTTGAAACTAGTTGAGACCAGATATGCATCCTATTTCATTCTTTTGGAGAGAATGCTTGAGTTGCAAGAGCCACTGCAACTCATGGTTATGACACAAGAATGGAATCGTTGGGATGGGACCAGGATAGAGCAAGGGAAGAGGGTGAAGGAGATAGTGAAAAGTGATGCATTTTGGCATGATGCAAAATATATTGTCGCCATCATTACACCAGTTGTACAGGTCATCAAATATGGGGATGGGGATGCACCTAACCTTGGGGAGGTGTATGAGTGCATTGATTCTATGCTTGGTCAGATGAGGGCAGTTGTGCGAGAGAAGGACCCCACTTTAGCATTCTACAATGTTTACATTCAGCCTATTATTCAACGTAGATGGGACAGCCTAAACACTCCCTTGCACATGGCTGCTTATGCATTGAATCCGAAGTGGTACATGCCTAGGCCTGGGAGAGTTACACCAATTCAGGATGATGAGGTGAAGGAAGGGTTCTTCAGGTGCATTGATAGGATGTATGATGTTGAAGCTGCTGGCAAGATTCGCACTGAGTGGACGAAATTTGCTACTCTTAGGGGTTATAAGGCTGCAGCAAAGGCGGACATAAGAACTATGGCACAGGAGGATCCGATTTTGTGGTGGACTTGTCATGGACCGAAATCATTGACTACCACACTAGCCATTCGTTTGTTGTCTCAGGTTTTTAGTTCTTCAGCTTCTGAGAGGAACTGGTCTACTTATAGCTTCATCCACTCTCTTAAGAGGAACAGACTTACCTCTAAGAGAGCAGAGAAGCTAGTGGTTGTACATAGTGCCTTGCGTATCACTGACCGCAGGACACGTGTGTACAAGGAGAGCCCAACAGCACGATGGGATGTAGAGCCAGAGGAGCCATCACAGATTGATGAGGATGAGGATGCTTCAGATTTAGGGTTGGTTGGTGTTCCTTTGATGGATCTTGACCTTGGGAGTCCAGTGGTTCCAGTGATGAGGAGTTTGCCGACCTCCCGAGGGATGATTAGAGGCCTCCACCTCCTTCACTACATTTTGTCATTTTGACATTTTGAATTTGTACTTGTTTTGATATCATGCTACTCATTGTAATCATCTTTATAATCAAATATTTTTTATATCATATAATAGAAATCTTCCATTTGCCGATTCGACAATTTAAAATTTTATGTAGCATTGAATATTCTAATTTCTAATTAGTAATTCGATATTAAAAACTTCAATGTTCAATGTTCAAGTATTTACTATTTAGTATTTCAATTTGGTATTTGCAATTTTGCTATTTTACTTCTTAATAGTCTTAGTAATTCGATATTAAAAACTTCAATGTTCAATGTTCAAGTATTTACTATTTAGTATTTCAATTTGGCATTTGCAATTTTGCTATTTTACTTCTTAATAGTCTTATACATCTTTTCATAACTAGCAATTTGAGTACCATATGTATAGTATATAGTATAGAGTATATGATTGAGCAAGTTGCAGAGCTGGTTTGTAACCGTGGAGTACTCTTGTTGATGGAAAGTGTTACTAGATTTCTTGGGACAAGTTGGAGGCTTATCCCTCAATCTTTCTAAACTATGTCACCCACACGGGGTTCCTCTATACCATATTCTTTGTTATGCTATGTTTTTGTGATGTGCTTGAATCTTGTTCATGTCTTTTGAATTAATTTACACCGCGGCTCTTAAACAACTCATTTTATAACACTAAATGCTGTTTTCCATAAGTAATTTGTACCAAAAAATAAAACAACTTTATACCAAAAAGTTCTTAAGGTCCATGTTAATGAATTATGTAATGGCATAATTATACTAATCACATATCATCACATATCAAATTGGCATTAGAGCAATTCATTGCTTTGAGTTTTGTGGTTGTTTGTTTGTGTTATCAATTTTGCAAATTTATGATCATACGTAGATCTAGTACAAGTGATAAAGTATAGTTGACATCTTTAGAGCAGGAGATTGAGTCTAGGAATAAGAAAAAGAAAGGAGAAAGCATGGAATGTTCATATGATGTCACACCTCCAGATGGAGAAGAGACCGTCTTCAAATTCAAAGATGTTGCAAGCATGTCTTCCTCTATAAAAAGTTTGGGAGTGTTACGGAGATTCTCATGGGAAGATTGGGGATGCCTTACAGGGCCTTAAGGGAAATGTAGAGCTAAGAAGAGAGAAGCCTTTAACCAATGAGAAGGTGCAGTCCCAAAATGACCAAGGCTTTCCAATTGCATCTCTACTTAAAGTACAAGCAAAGATAGAGATTCCAAGTTAGTAAAAAGCATTAGATAATAAGAAGCTTGACCATTGGTTGGCATAACTTGAGGTATAGTTTAGTATGCATAACATCAATGGAAAAAAAAAGATTGCCTTTGCTAGATTAACAAAGCATTCTACTGCTTGGTTTGAAAGCTATCATTAAGAGATATCTCACCTATTTGCAGGGATACCAAAGGATGCATCCCCAGGGTTTTTCTCACCATCCCCATACCCGTCATGTTTTGGGGATGCAAGGATGTATTGGAACATCCCAGAAATGGCACTCGACCATCAGAAATGGCCAGGGACAGTTGGTTGTCCCCAGATGGCAGGAGCACTTAAAAAAACACATTTAAAAAAAATAAAAACTAGAAACAAAGCTGGATATGATTAAAACAATTTATGTTACCTGTAGGAACTAGAAATAGATAAATATATTGCAGGGCTTTGATTACTCTGCTGGTCATAGTAGAGATTGTGATGCTGTTGAAGGTTGTTTACATGTCTCTGAGGATGGTATCTAATTGTGCTAGTATTTCTTCCTTTTTCATTTGAAGCTGCTAGTTAGATAGGATATTCCTCAAAATGCTGTAAAGAGCTATAGTGTTACCCAGTTCAACCTTGAGGTCTGTCATGTTGGTATGTAGAACTGTCATGCTTTGATTTCAACCAATTTTGTATATGGCTATACTATTATCGGCTGAATTTTTTGTATTGAGCCATTCCTATGTATTTAGGATCTTAAGTATCAGTAAGAAGAAAGGCGTACCATGCCCTTTAGTGAACTCTAATGGTTCTTTAATCAGTCTATTATAATTAATATTTTTGGCAGTAAGGGGCATGTTGTCCACCATTGATTTACCAATAATATAAGATCATGTTTGATTATCTTTCTTACACAATTAAAACAGATTTACTAATCCTGAATTGATCACTGAGATCAAAAACATTAGAATGTTGACATAGAAATGAATTATACACCCACATATACTTGCATGCATACAAACAAAATATTGTTTTCCAAATTTTCTCCATTTTCTCCATTTTGTCATTTTGTACTTGTAGGCTTTTGCCCTTTTGTTGAATATGCTCATACACTGAAAATTCAAATGATTAGACATTTAAATTTTGTTAATTAGGATGTTGACTCTAATGTGAATTCTCAATTCAGCTCTGATGTTTCATAATATAGCTATATAATGAATATGGTGAATTGTGTTGGCGTTTAAATTCGCACCTCTGGAATGCGTATTTGAAACGGACAGCTATGCACAGATAAACTGCTCTTCAAATTAGGAGGGGAAGCTCCCTCTTGCTGATGGTGTTCAAGAAAGTAAACTAAAACTAAGTTGCCTATCTTTTTGATCAGCTTAGAGCACAAGGTTTATAAAACACAAACGCCGCAGCTGAGATTTTCTGAGTTAAGAATTTCAACTACGACTAACTTAAGCTAGAGACGTTTCTAACTTCTCAAGTAATACGCAGAGCAAGAGAAATTAGAAATGGACAAGGATGATTCTCTGACAAAGTGCTTCAATAAACTCTTTTCCAACAAACATCTACACACTTCAATATAAGCTGAAATCGAGATCATAAAAGCATAACACAAATAACGGAAATCTGAGATTTTGGACCAAGGCAAAGGAGGCTCATGATTTTATTACTCAAACTTCTAGAACAAAGCTCACTTCTAACATGCCTAGAACAAGAAATTGCAGCTAAAGAGGCTTGCAATCTTGCTCTTACACAATAGAAACAGCAATCACACTAACTCCTTGTTGGCTAAAGAGGCTCAACAATTTGCTTATCACAACACAATTGAACTGAAACTGAATAACAACTTGCTGCAATACAGGCTCGCAATTTGCTAACACAATAACCGTTAAAGAAAACTAATGAGCAAAGGCTCTTATTTATAGAGAAGCAGAGGAGTAGGGAACCCTAAAATCTCCTTGCTTTCACAATCTAGGGCTTGCTCAACAAGCAAGCTTTATTACTAAATCTAGAAAGAAGATAACATCTAAAACCCTAGAAAGCAGAAAAAGCGGGAAACGCCAACTATTACATCTTATCTTCTTTCTATCCTCAAAGAATGGATAAGGATTATTCCAAGAATAGAAAGAAAGCGGGAAAGAAAGCTTCTAGAAGAAAGCTGCTTTAAAGCTCGATCTCATCCGCTAGAAAATTGGAAATTGTGTCCCGGTTCGGTGCATCTATGCCAACTAAGGCAATATTCTGATTCTCCAAGATCTCTTCGCCCTAGAGAATCTTTCACTTCTTCAACTGTTTTATGAGTTCTATTCTTGCAAAACATCGCTGCCCAAAAAGATGACTCACTTAATTGATAACTTGGCGGCTCTGCAACTTTATGCTTTTGACACCTCTCTTGATTTCCATCAGAAGAGTATTGCAACACTCTTTTCCGATACCTTTCCTCTTTCTCATATCACACCTTCTCTTGTTCTTCAGCTGAGATGATGAAGTTTTAACATAGTGCTGATTTGGTCTTAAACTTGAGGGGAGTGTACTCCATATTGAAAACCTTGAAGAATGACTGTAAACTCGCCTATGTTCAGACAAGTCTTGAGCAACTTTCTATTTTTAGAATGCTGGTTTTTTAGCCTTCAAACGGACAAATTTTTTGGAAATTTTTCTGAGATATGGGTTTTGCTCAGAATTTCGTTGCAAGACAACCCAGATCGTCCGTTTTTGAAAATCTTGAATTTTGACTGAAAAAGCAGCAAACCCTAATTTCTTCAATTTTTTACCGAAAAAGCTGGCACCTGGGTTTTGTTCAGAATACAATTAGAAATGGACCCAGTTGATCAGATATGAAAAACACTGACGTTTGATCGAAAAAGCAGCCAACCCTAGGTTTTGAAATTTTCTTGAAAAAAAAGCTGTGATATGGGTTTTCTTCAGAAGACTGATTGGAAAGGACCCAGATGGTTGAAATTTGAAAGCACTGAGGTTTTCCCTGACATGCAAAAATAAAAGCACTGCTGCAACTTGATGAAGTTCTTGAAAATTTCCTGAAGATTGAAGAGAAAAGACCCAGATGATTGAAAAATGGAATGCCTTTGCCCCTGAAAAGTTTATCTTCCTCGATGAAAAAAGCTTCTTGAAAAAGCAAGGGTTTTATGTTGCTGGTCTGAAAATATGATGAAAACCAGCAACTATGGATTCTTGAATTACAAATATTCTTCAAACTTGCTGCTCCAACTTTCTCCTTTGAAGGCTACCTGCAAAAATAATGAAAATAACATAAAACAAAGATGTTAAGTAGACTTAGGGTTTTGTTTTTGCTTTGCTTTCTTTTGCTTTTATCTCCAAAACCCTAAATCTCAGCTTCATTGAACTTGGACGCCTCTTTCTCCTCTTGCAATTTTGAAATTTTGAAAATTCTTGAAATTTTCTAAGTCATGAAACTTTGGGCGCCTTTCCCCAAGAGGGGCGCTTATTTTCACCAGTGTTAGTCAAAATTTTGCTATTTTCAACTTTTCTCCATTTTGACATGCTACTTTGCCACTGATTTCTCGTTGACAAACCAACCCGACAGGCGAGCTGAGTGGTTCACAGCGGAGCCTGACTGAAACTGAGAAAGATGTTCTGGAGACACCTCCGGCTAAAAACTTGATTTTGACCTCCGAATTCATGGGAGCCTTTTCCTTTGAGGGGCTCCGAACTTTCACAGTGTTAGCCATGATTTTCAATTTCTTCATTTCCCTTTGATCTTCCGATGAAATCTTGATTCCGGGAGCTACGTTGATCTAATTGATTGGTTGACAGGTTCACTAGATAGCTCGTCTGAAATTGATGAAGTGATCTTAGATGCTTTGTTGACGAATTCTATCATCTCAGTGCTCAAAACCTTGGGCGCCCTTTCTCTCCAGGGGCGCCCATGTTTACCAGACTTAGAATTTTTATTTTCTTCACCTTTAATCTTCTTCAAATGATCTCGTCAAATCTGGAGTTCTAGGCGTTGGATTGACTGATGGTTGGGCTCGTCGCGAAGCTGACGAAGAATAAGGAAGGGTCTCCTGGGAGAGATTTTTCCAAAAAGTGAATTTTAACCCTTCAAAAGTTTGGGCGCCAATCTTGACTGGGGGCGCCCACTTTGTCAACACTTAGTTTATTTTTCATTTTTTTTTTGTGTTTTGCTTCTGGATCTTTGTTCTAAGCTCCCTGCCGACTTCGCTCTAAGTGCTTTGTATCCGGGCGGTAATCGCGACCGGAGTAGGGCGTAATGGTATCTCGCTTGAAAGTCGGATCAACCGAAGAGATCCCATTAGACACTCCGGGTTCCGCAAATTCATCCGCTGGGACCTCCTCGAAACTTGGGCTCTTCTTCACTGTTTCAAAAATTCAGCCACTTATCACCCTTTGATATTTAACTTTTCCTCGCTCACTTCAAAGGCGGATCTCCCTCGCTCGTCACGCACCGGATGAATGAGTAACTGGATAACTACATCAAATAATTCGTTGTGAAGCCGACAGAACCGAAAGCAACACCGGAGGCAATAAACCCTAATTCGACATTTGGTGCCCTTAAAAGATGGGCCCCTTTCTCTAACAGGGGCGCCCAAACCCAGCAGTGTTAGAAAATTTTCATCATTTTTTTTTTTTAATCTTCTTCTTCATTCTCCGTGCACGTTCATCATTTCATCTTCTGTTGAACGCCTGAGTGTTGATTTTGACGCCTGGCAGCCGAATGACCTCCATTGATGACCTCAGAGCTCCAAATACGCTTCTGAAAAAGCAGATTAGACCCAGTAGGGAAAAACTGATTATTTTGAGATTCTGACTGCACCAGCCTGATATGGAAGTATTTTGAGCCAATCAAAACCGGGCTTTGGACTCGCCGGACTAACCTTTCTATTTTTAGAAAATTTACCAAGATCCGCTTCAAAGAAACCTGCAGTAAAACCTGTAAAACGCTATACCCCCGAAAAATTTCTAAAAAATAGCAGTTTTCCTAAATTTTAGGGATGAAAAACTGAGATCTGGGTTTTGTAGATTAAGCTGCTCTTAGCAGACCCAGATCGTCAAAAATTGAAAATTTTGTGTTTTGAACCCTCATGCAATACATGCACACCCAAATTTTGACCTTTTGATCGATTTAATAAGACTTTTACTCATTCTTCAAATGTCTAAGTGTAACAAAATTTTAATTTTGGGGTACAAACAAATTGCTTATCAGATGAACAATTCAATTTTTCTTAGTTTTTTAATTTTCCTTATTTTTTATTGTTGTCCCTTAGTGTACCCCAAAAATAGGGCCCTCATCCCTTGCAATCCTCAAAATCTGTCCCAATGCTTCTTGCTGTTGCATAAACACCATCAAGCATAGCCTAATTAGTAATTGTTCTCGAATGAATTTAAATGGCTAATTAGAAAACAATTTTATCAAACATATCATTAGAAGAAAAGGTCTATTGTGTAGTAATGTTATACGTAAAGCAAGGTCAAAGTGTGTAGCAAGTTTCAAAGGACAGTTCAAATGAATAAAAATGTGCAATAGGAGAATTGTTAAGAACCACCATTCTGATATATGTATTAGGCATTAGCTTGAGTGCTTATGCTGTGCAAGTCACCCATACAATACATCCGAATAAGAGTATTTATCCTACATGCAAGGGATAGTAGTAATTGTCTTTAAAATAACACTATATATTAATATTATAATAAATTACTTAATAGAAAGCATCTATGCTCTATTGGAAGGAATGTCCCTTGAAGTGGCACTTTGAACATAATATAAAAGCATTCTCTTGCTCTTATTTTTTATGCACGTGTATTGTCATTATTTTCTTTGTAGGTCCTTTGCAATTGATATCAAAACTCTTTCCAAAGCTATGGTTCACTGGAGCAGAACTAGGTTAGTTGCTAGCTACAACTACCCACAGTATGCTCTCACCTCAATCTTAAGGAATATTGGTGATCAAATGTGGTGAAAGTAGTGGTGTACTAAGCACTTTTCTGCTCTTTTTTTTAAGTAGTTGTCTAGGTTAGAAACCATTGAACAAGGGTTTTAAAATATTGTAGAGAGTTGTTGTGGCCAAACTAAATTCCCCATAAAGGGTCTAGTGAATTGGGGTTCTTCATTTTGCCCGTGTGCCCGCTCCCCGAGCTTGGGCACGGTCCTTGCTGGGAGCCTGAGCCGCTTTGGGAGCGCCCAGGCAGCCCCGTGTTCTCTGTGGGTCCTTCTTAGGTGCTCCCAGGCACTCCCAAGGCGCTCCCAGGGTGCTGCCAGGCAGAAAACATTAATTTGAATCATCCTTTTTTGTTGCAGTAGTTTGTATCTGTTTTAGATTGGGTTTCAAATTAATTTCAAAGGTATTATTTCATTATCAGCTTCTCAAATGTTGCTTGTCAATTTAGTGGATTTATAAAATATTTATTTCAGTATAAACATTGACATTAATCCAATATTGTAATAACTAGATGGTTTATCGTCAGATCCTTATTATCATTGTAAGTTTGTAATTGTAATGATCTTCATTTGAATCGTGACTTTAGACATATATTATATATGACATAATATTGAAATTTTGAACTATCAATTGGCATTTATCTTTATCACTACCATTGATCAATGATTCAATGATGAATTGATGACTGATGATTGATGAAATATACTATATCATACTATCAAGTTTATTTACAATTCTGTATACTTTTAATTTTTTTGCATATAATATATATATATATACAGCCGTGATGAAATATCTGAGCCAAATTTTTTCGTTTTCAATTAACAGATATAACGCAGTTGCACCCGCATAAGCTAGAGGAGAAAACCAAAGCGCAGTAAGAAAGCAACTCTAACTGTATCGGCGCTCGGCGATGGTGAGCATTGGTCGTGAGGGATTCAAACAAACCGCTTTTATGTCAGAATCCCCTAACCAAAGATGGCACCGATGATGGTGAGCATTGGTCAGAGGGTCTTCTACGCTAAGTACAGAAAGGAACTCAACGTCAAGTATGTGCTACCCAATCCAATGCGGAGTGAGGGGCGACCATATGACGGAGTGATTACAACAACAAATGCTTGAAGTAAATAATGCTGAAAGATAAAATTACTCGACACCCAGAATGTGCTTGCTGACCCAAGACGGGAAAGTAGCTACCATAGGGCGGAGCTATAACTATTACAAACTAATGCTGATAGTAAGAATGAGTTTACAATTCATGACAGAGCAATATTAATGAACACTAGTCAGTACTACTGCCAGTTTACAAATGACAATTATTGCCTGCAATGTCAAAATATCAAACGCTTTGCAAAGAGTACATCCAATTATAAATCTGCTACAAGCTTTAAGTAAATCTCAATGCCAAACCCCAAATCAGACATGCAGATTTCTGTGAACTGTTCTTGACAGATCTGTACTTTAAAATCTTGTGAACAGCAACATAAGAATTCACTAAATGGCTCGTAACTCTCTCGATGCTCACCCAAATGGCCTATTCTTATATGCAAAATGCTGATAATGAAGAGGCGCCTAGACCAAATGCAAGAAACAGCTTTGAAAAGCTACTAATTAATTTTCACGGAAATCAATGCAATAAGCAAATGGTACGGCCTGCTGGAAAGTTCGACTTTGCTTTAAAAATTAAATACAACACCATAAAATCTAAGATTTGAAACACAAGTTCGCCTCTCCTAAACAAAGCTACAAATGCAATACCCAGAACTATCTTTTTTGTCTTTTTTGAGATATGAGTAAAACAATAAATCTGCTGTCTAGAACAATGCAAAAAGCTGAAACTACAAAATGCCAATTCGACTCTACTATGCAAAAATCTGAAAACCAACACAAACTAAATGCACTCACAGTACAATGATTCACCACTAGATGTCGTCTTCCAGACACGAAGTGATGCCCAAGCTAGGAGGCCTTCATTCCTCGAAGCAATCCCAGAGCCAATCCGGCAGCATAACAGTATAGTCGTCCAAAGATGTCCCAAATGATGCACCAAGACTCCTCTTTATAATTCTTCAGTTGACTTCGCAAAAACCCTAAAATCAGCTTTTAGGTCAAAACCCAATCTCCTCAAGGATGGGCGCACTTTCTCTTCAAGTCTTAAGAAATGATATTTTAAATGAATATCAACTTTGATAATTACGCCCTTCAAACCTTGCTTTGACTTAGGAAATAATTAAAATAATCTCTTCAATGAGGGCGCCACCCTCAAAGACCACTTTTTAAAAACACATTAAGTCATTAAGTCTAAGCCAAGGGTCAACGTTCAATTATAATAATTAAAACGTGACTTTTTTTAATTAAATGACTTAACTTATCCTTTTGACAAGGCCCTGAAGTCAAAACTGAGCAAAACAACTGACCAACTGAAGCAGGAAGTCAACCGAGCTGAACACATCTGGAATGCTGCCAAAAATAGAATTTACTAAAAATAGTAAATTCCAAAAAGTGCTCTGAATGCTGAGATGAACATACCACTGCGAAGCTCTCTAAAAACCCAGAAAGAAACTACCATTGAATCCATCATCTCTGAGCAATGACCTCCTCAAAATTAGGAAACCCTAATTTAACCTTCCGACTAGCCTTCGAGTTCCCAACGAAAAGGCCAACGGTCACTGGAACAATCATGTTTGAGAAGGGGACATTACAATCCGCCCTTCCCAAAATTGCTTGTCCTCAAGCAATACCACCACAACTCCAGTAATTTGAAGACTAATCCATACGCAACAAGTATGATCAAGTATGATCCCTGGTTCCCAAATGCGTCTCAGGAAAAACCCACCATGCTTCCGCTGCGCCACTCTGATCACATCAATGAAAATATCATGCCAATGCTGCACTAACTGCCCTTTGTAACTCCAAAGTGTTACCATCTATGATTCTCAAACTGAAAGATCTTAAAGGAAGGAAATCAAAATCATGCCACATCTCATGACCACGATCCCCTGAATTAACAGTATCAACCATACTACTGTCAACCACCATTCTAAGCAATAGGAAAGATAGGCTATTCAAAACAAAATCGAACTCCTTCCCATACCTCCACATGGTAACAAACGGGACCATGACTGCAAGTGTGACCCCTACAAATCTTCTTACAAGGAAGGAAGCATTCCTTTGCAAGAGCTCATCAAACTCATACTCATGTCTTCGCATAAAGCTACCATGCCTCATCTGAATTATACTGGCACAACCATGAAGACTACAGGAAACAATCATAGTTCCAACACCATGAGTCTCCGAGTGGTGAACCAAAGCATGTGAGCTATTGCTGTCATGAATCAATACTGAGAGTAAACTGTCAAAGTTTACACCATCAACCATCATAAGATGAATTTGGAGAGTAGGAAAAGTGTGAAGGAACAAATAATCGCTGTCGATCAAGGCTAGGATCAGCGTAATGCAATCTGATTCTTGAGTTCTACCCAAAGGAAAACAACAACACCCCTCAAGATCCCAAACGTGAGCATGTGAGATGACCATCGAGCTGCAAGGTGACACCTCCAAGGTGGCTGGAAAACACTCTAGATCCATCTCCATGAGAAAACTACCACCCCTTTGATCAGGAGTGATGAACCAACTCTCCTGAATGCAAGAAACGCAACATGTAGGGTGGCTGGTCTGCCTCAAACCAGCAAGCTCGAGTCTCAAAATCTGTCCTGGTCTTAGCCGGGAAACACATTCAAGAGCAACCAATTGCTCATTTCTCCAGCCCATGCTCAAAATCTCTCTCCAATCCATTTGTTGATGAACAAATGGAACCACCAAGAAGCTGCTAACGAAAAAGACGACACCAAAAAGTCTGAAAATTTGATTCTTGTTCCTCCATAATTTCTTCTTTCCACCAACTGTATGCTCCATCAACCTATGTTGAGAATTCCAAGCTTGAATTCCCAACTGAAAATAATCTCCAACACTCCGGCAAGGAAACATAGCACACCTCTGAGTGCTAATCAAAATCAAGTGCATACTTGTAAAATTGGCATTCCCTCTGATGAACCTTTGAAACCAATCCATGAAAACTTCAGGAACACTGAAGCATGAATCATAAGATGACTTCAAATTCAACTCCCAGAGCAGACTAGCATCCCTCAACCCAAGGAATGGGTTGACAAGAGTGCAATCACCACATTTTGGTCCCTTTTCCAAAGTGAAGACTGCATCCTCAATTCCCCTTAAGCATTCTTTACTACTCAACATACGTGGTACATCGGCAACCCACTCAGCTTGATCGTGACGGATCAGCCTTGCCATTCTTTTGAATGACACTACTCGAGGACCTCCATTGGACATGCCTCTCAATACTATCTTCTTCCCATCCGATTGGAATTTCAACTCCATAGTCTGCAGATTCAAAGAGATCTCTCCAAGAGATCGCAGCCATTGAATGCCTAGAACGGCATCAATATCCCCAATGTGAACTACATAGAAGTCATCCTTGACTTCGTAGTTGCCCAAATGCATGGTCATGTTAGAAATTTTCTTGGTGCAAGAAATTCGGAACCCATCGGCAACCATGACCTTGAATCCTTCGAACTCCTCTGTTTGCAGCCCCTTCTTGGCTACCACAACTTCATCAATGAAGTTATGAGTTGCTCCAGTATCGATCAAAGCAACGATTCGCTGCCCTTTGATCATCCCACGCACCTTGAATGATTCGTTTCTTTGAAGACTAGAAAGTTGAGCTAAAACTCTACCACTTTCCTTCTTATCTCCGGACTCTTCTGGAGCTCTATCTTCCTCACTTCCTTCAAAATCAGATTGCTGGTCGGAAAAATCAGAACTACTTTCTCCCGCAGAATAGTACTCAATCTGATTGAACCTAACCCCTTTTGGACAAACATGGTCTTGAGACCATTTTTCCTGACACCGGAAACACAACCCTTTTCTTCTGAGTTCATTCAGGGTTTCTTGATCCAACCTGGTGACATGGGGATTGCGATTCTTGAACTCCTTGTTCTGAGGTCTCAAATGATTTTTATGCTGAGGCCTTTTTTCTTTATCCCTTTTCTGAAAAGGGGAGTTTGACTGAAATTTTGCCTTAGGAGCAGCCCACTCCATGTTTCTTGCCTTTTTCATGGCCTCTTGCAGTGTTGGTGGATCAAAGGCTTTAATCCAACCTTTGAGTGGTTCTGTCAAACCCTCACTGAAAAGAATCACCAACCTTCGCTCCGTGATTCCAGTCACCATGACTGAAAGTCTCTGACACTCCGCAATGTAGGCATCCACTGTGCCATACTGTCTCAATTGAGCAAGCTCTCTGAAATGGATCTCAGGATCTTTTTTCTCAAACCTTTCGATGAGCCTAATGGTGAACTCATCATATGTTGTGATAGACCGATGGCCTAGAGTGACGAGGCCATGGTACCACCACTCGTGCGCCACCCCATCAAGGTGTAGCGTAGCGAACTTGATCGCTTCTTCTTCCGCCATTGGTCTAAGAGCTAGATAGTTATCCAGCTTTTGAATCCAAGCTCGGGCTGAACTTGTATCACTCCCATCAAAATGAGGAAGTATAACTTTGTTGACAGCTTGGTACAAGTCTCCTTGATTTGATGGTCTTCTTTGATCAAAGTTTCTTCCTTGCCCTTTGTTCTTCCTCTTATGATCCATGAAATCATTGAAGGACATGTCCATCTTGATGTCGACAGGTAGAGAGTCATACTCTGTACGGCCAGCCCTCAACTGCTCCACGAATGAAGCATTCTCTTCAGGCTCTGGCTGATTGACTACAGGAGCTAGAAAAGTGGGCTTAAATGGTCTGGAAGAGATGTAAGTGTTGTTTGACATTGTCCGGGCTGCATGCTCATCATGCTGGTTGGAATCACTATGCTCCCCTCTGTGGCCTGAGTTGTTCTGTGGAACATTATTCTGCCCCATTTTCCCCATCATGAAAGATACCATGTCCATCAAGGCATCCATCTTTTTTCCAAACTCCTTCCCGGGACTCGTAGATCTCTCTCTTCCTTTTCCACTGTCATCTCTGTTGCCAGAACTTCTTTCACCGCCACCAAGAATCCTTTCATTTCTTTCATTATCCCCCATTTCTGTTTCTTGTGAAGGCTCCCAATTAGCCCTCAAAATCTCTGAAGCTGTTTGACCTTCTGGAGGTTGATACAACTGTGGTTCC
>VDFB02082008.1:0-23419 GCA_007258455.2 Sequoia sempervirens
CTTTGAGATGGTTTATGGGATTAGGTAAAGATGTTGTTCCTAATTGGGACACCATGAAGAGACTATTCTTGGAGAAGTATCAGGACTACTATAGAGGACCTGATAGGAGGAAGGATTAATGATAGTAAGTTTCCACAATCCATATCATAGATTTGTATTGCTTTTGGATTCAATTGTGTCAAGAGTTCTTAGCATCAACATTTTGAATCACACTATGTGATCCATCATTAGGATGAAAGAGAGCAAGAGGAGAAAAATGATGATATATTCTAAATGACACAAAAGGATGATGAGCCTTTAGAGGATTATGTTGAACGATTTCAGTTTTCTCTCAAGAAAAACCACCAAAACAAGTTGTCAGAAGAGTCTCTCAAGCTAGTGATATTTTTGAGAGGAGTTAATGAAGACTGTATTGATGCCTTGAAATTCATTGGCTAGGGGGATATTTTTCAACTACCATTTTTAGACCTGTAGGAATTATTCCAGAACCTTCACAAAAAGGCCAAGAGAAAATAGAACATCAGTTCTTGGTAAATTATCTACTAGGGTTTCAAAAGTAGAGTTGAGCAATCTGTTATCCAATATGAAAGAGGATATAATCAGTCATTTGGAAACACAGTTGGATGCTCTCCATATTAAGAAAAAGCAGGAGGAAGTTGAGGCTATGCTCATGGAATATTGTCTAAGCTGCAGGCAAAGAAAATCAAATTGCAAATGCAAAAGAGTGGCCATCATCCAACATGATAAAGTTGAGAAGCCTAATTTTCAACCCATTGAAGGAGATGATGGGAAACTCTTTTATATAGCACAAAGGAGGCCATGTCAACAAAGGCAAGGTATGCCACAAGAACCCCTTAGCTTTAATTCATCTTTTCCTATTGGCAACCAAAGCTTTTTTTCCTAGAACTCTTAGCGTTGGTAAGTAAATCAAAACTAGTGGCAAAATCCTCAATGGCCAAACCCTCAACCAAATTGGAACCAACATCCAAATCCTTGGCCATAGCAGAACTTTCAAGGTTCCAATTACAATCTGCAATGGCCAAGCCAACAAAATCAGTGGCAGCCTCAATGGCAACCTCAGTGGCAGAAAGGCTAGCAATGGTAGAAACAAAATATGAATTATCAGTAGCCCATGCTCGCTCCTCCACAACAACAAAAAGATCTAATGCCTCCATCAAATCCTATATCCCATCCACCCAAGCAACAAATACCTACCCAACCTACACCTAACCCTAACACTAAGCCTGTTCAGTAGGCTTATACTAGCGAAGCTATGCAATACCCCAATTATGGGGTAGAGGTGAGTGATGTCCACCTTAGATCAAGAAAACGACTTGTTGGACCTTTATCCCCCCAAATTACAAAAATGGAGGATGAGGAACCTGTATTTGAGGCTTTTGATAAACCACTTTTGGAGATTGAACAAAATTAGGTACACCAAGCTACCTCAAATCCCAAGCCACCTTTTCTTAAACACCTAGCTCTGAAAAAGCATCACACACAGGCTGAGATAGACCTTTTAGGGAAGTTGAAAGATGTCAACATCAAAATCCCACTTATCCAAGCTATCAAAGACATCCCTATCTATACCAAAACAGTAAGGGATCTTTGTCTTAAGAGACCAGGCAAGAAAAGGAAAGATCCACAGATAGTTCATGTCTTAGGGAATCTTGTAGATATCATGTTGGGGAACATTATAGTCCCTAAGTATATCGATCCTAGTAGTCCAGTTGTAGGCATTAAGATCAATGGGACCCTCATTAAGAACACTTTGATAGACTTGGGGGTATCCATCAATGTCATGACAAAATAAATAATGCAGTTGCTTCAGTTGGTCAACCTCAGGCCCACACAAACTGTTTTGCAATTAGCTAATAGGTCCACAGTCAAGCCTGAGGGAATTATTGAAGACCTAGTTATTGCATTGGATTCTTGGGAATACCCTGCAGACTTCATAGTATTGCAACCTAAAGTTAATCTTGTATGTTTCCCACTCATCCTAGGCAGGCCTTGGTTGGCAACAATCGATGCATTTATAGGCTGCAGATCTTGAAAAATGATAATATCCAATGGGACAATTACACAGAACTTGGTTCTTTATCCACCTGCCCAACCATATACAGACCTTGAGCACATCATTTGGCCAAATTTGGGTGAGGAGGAAGATAACTATTCTCTATAGACACTGATGACTATAGAGTGCAACCCCTTATTGGATGACCAGGATGAAGATGAGCTCATTCGTCACATAATCCAAAATGACTGTGGCAAGAGCCCGCAACAACAAGATTGTCTCATATGCCTACAAGATCCCTTGCAAATTATTATACCTACCAATTCTACAAAAAAGATATATATCATAGTTATTTCATTCATTACTTCCTCAACAATGTTTACCAATCATACCAAGCCTTGATCTCTCATTAGTTCAAGAGTCATCCAAGGAGTTGGAAATTATGCTAGGAAGGAACTTAAATATCAACAATACCCTGACAGAGGAACAATAGAATTCTTTGCAATTAGTGATGCAGGCACACTCAACTGCATATGCATGGGATTACCATGATATGAAGGGCATAGATCCTGACCTATGCATGCACATGATTTACATTAATGATGGCTACAGACCTATAAAATAGCCACAAAGATGCATGAATCTAGCTCGAAGAGATATAGTGAAAGTTGAACTGTAAAAGCTTTTAGATGCAGGTTTTACATACCCTATATTAGATAGTGAATAGGTTTCACCATTGGTAATAGTTCCTAATAAATGTGGGAAATGGAGAGGTTGTGTTGATTATAGAGAACTAAATGCTGCCACGAGGAAGGGTCACTTTCCATTGCCATTTATTGACCAAGTTCTTGATTCTTTGGTAGGGAAGAAATATTTCTCATTTAGATTGATGTTTTTAGTGGTTATAACCAAATCAAAATTGCACCAAAAGATCAAGATAAGACCACATTCACCTTCCCCTAGGGGACCTACGCATATTCTATCTTACCTTTTAGTTTGTGCAATGCTCCAACTACCTTTCAAATAGTAGTACTCAACATATTTTTTTATTTTTCACATGACTGCATGGAGATATACATGGACGAATTCACCACTTATGGTGAAAGTTATGAGGAATCTCTTAGTAACCTGGAAAAAGTGTTAAAAAGATGCACGTAACATAATTTGTCTTTGAGTAATGAAAAATGTTTTATGATGATGACACAAGGCATCATCTTAGGACATTTTATTTCTAGTGAAGGAATACAAGTTTACCCAAAGAAGATTAAAATTATATCTACCCTACCTGTACCACATAAACAAAGAGATGTACGAAGCTTCCTTGGATATGTAGGTTATTATTGGAGATTCATCCAATATTTCAACAAAATTGTTGCACCTTTGTTTATTTTGTTGACAAAGGACTTTTGATTGGATTGAAGACTATCAGAATTCATTTGAGAAATTAAAAGAAGCTCTAACTCATGCACCAGTTCTAAGAGGTTCAAATTGGAAATTGCCATTTCACATACACACTGATGCGTTAGACTTTTCTATTGGAGCAATCCTAGGGCAGAAAAAGGGGAATACTGAATATGCAATATACTATATTAGCAAAAACCTCCAAGGAGCAGAATTAAACTACACTATCACAGAAAAAGAAATGCTTGCAATTGTCTATGCCATTAATAAGTTCAGACACTATATTACTGGCTATCAAGTGTTCATACATACAGATCATGTAACAATGGGATACTTGATGAATAAACCAATAGAAGATGGAAGACTTGTAATGTGGTTGTTGTTACTGCAAGAATTTGACATAACAATAGTTGACAAACCCGGAAAGGCTAATGTGGTTTCTGATTTTTTTTCTAGATTGCCTACCCAATTAGCAGAAGGGGTGGTTGATGATTCTTTTCTTGATGAGAATCTATTTTCTCTAAATGTACACACTCCATGGTATGCTGATATAGCTAACTATTTGGTGATAGGGTAGATTCTAGGTTACTTTTCTCCAAGAGAGAAAAGACAGTTAGTTCACAAATGATTCCCTTATTCTTGGATTTCTAGATTTTTATTTTACACTAGCCCAAATAACATTATGCAAAGATGTATCATGGAGGATGAAGTGTTTGATATATTGAAAGCATGCCATGATGAATCCTGTGGTGGGCATTTTGCAGCCAAGAGGATAACCTTCAAGATCTTGACAACAGGATATTACTGGCCAACCCTACATAAAAACTATGTTAAGTATACTAGAAGTTGTGACCGATGCCAGAGAATGGGGAGACCCACACGAAGTGATTAAATTCCTTTACAACCCCAGCTAGCACTAGCTCCTTTCGATAATTGGGGGCTAGATTTTATTGGACCTATCTCTCCCAGTTCAAATAACAAGGAATACATATTGGTATGCACTGACTACTTAACCAAATGGGTAGAGGTAAAAGAATTGTAGTTTTCTAGAAAATGGCAATATAGCAAAATTCTTATATGAGGAGATCTTCACTAGGTATGGTGTACCTAAAGAGATAGTGATTGATCAAGGACCAAAATTCACATCAGACCTAATTTCCAAATTGGTGGAAGAATATTAGATCAGGCACAAGAAATCTACCCCATATCATCCTCAGGCTAATGGTCAAGTAGAGGTCACCAATAGGGAGATTGAAAATATATTGACAAAAATAGTGCAACTTCATACTAGGAGAGATTGGGTATCCAGATTACCAGAAGTTGTTCAGGCATACAAAACCACATGGAAGACAACTACAGGTTTCACCACCTATGAATTGGTTTATGAAAAAATAATAGTATTTCCTATTGAATTTGAATATAAAACATTGAGGACAACAATAGCGTTGTCAATGGATTTAACAAAGGCACATAAGGAAAGGTTACATTCTTCAAATGGGTTGGATGAGATAAGAATGGAAGCAGTCCATCATACAGAGGTGATACAACAACAATGAATGAAATGGCATGATCAATACATAAAGACAAAAGAGTTCACTCAAGGAGATTGGGCTTTGTTATATGACTCAAGGTATAAAGATTTCAAGGGAAATTTCCAAAATCCTTAAAATTTGAGCATAGGAATTCACAAATCCTTACAATTTGTTAGAGGAAAGTTGGGAAGCCAACACTATGAATATGAAAATTAAAAACAAAATAAAATATATGTTTTTATATTAGAAGTTGAATACCAAGAGTATAAAAGGAGATATAATATAAATTGCCTACACACTAGTCTCACTAAGAACAACCATTGTTAAAACAGACCAGTCAGAAAACCAACCATAAATGGACTTAAACCAGACTAATTTATCAATTTAAAAAAAGTATCCCTACTCCTACAACACTTTTGGTTGCTATCATTCTTGTAATAATCAACCTCAAAAGTACCAATAACTAGCTCAAACATGTCTTCCTCATTAAGATTTCTGACCACAAGTTGATCATCCACTAGTTTATTTTTTCCTTTGTTGAATTTAACATTCTTATCCTCTTTCTTTTCAAGAACCAAGATATTATTGTTTTTCATGTACTCTTTAAGCATTTGGATCTTGTTCTCATCAAAAGTATTCCTTCCCTGAGGAAAGAATTGGGCAATGGCGATCCCATGCTTGTACACTAGCAACATTCCCTCTTTCAATAAGACCTGAAGTATTCTCTTTGGGATCTCCATAATAATTGAGGGCTACATCATAATATTGGAAGTCATGAGCTCAAAAATAGAGTCAGTAAGGATTCTTCTTCTACCTTGGAAAATATCCTCATTTATTTCTTTCCATAGATTCCATAAAATTTCATAAGAGAGAAGAGACCAAAACTTATTAAGCTTAGCAAGAAAGGACTTAACAAATCCAAATAAAAATTAGTCAAGATAAAATCATTTCTATTGCCCCAATCAAGATTATTTCCTAGAAATAATGACCACAACTTCCAAGAAAATGGATATTCATAAAAAGATGCTCATAAGTCTCAAATTTATCACACAGATTGCACAAATTAATAGGAAATCTATTGTTATGGACACCATAAAAAACATCAAGCTTTTTGAGCACAAGCATCCATCCAAACCAAGTCTTTTTGGGCTCACAAGAAGAAGACCATAAAAAAATCAAGGCTTTAGATAGTTCATTGCAAGGCAAGTCAAGATTCTAGGAGGTGAGAATGTGGTTAATAACCTCTCTCAAGTCTGTTAGAAAAGTGTAAATTCTCTTAGTAGTAATTTTCCAACACAGATCCATCACTTAAATGAATATTGCTTAGAATCTCAAAGTTAAATTTAAGCTCAACAAGAAAATAAAAACTAAAGAACACTTTCTTAAGAATAGAAAAAAATCTTTACTAATTTTTAGAGATAATAAATTCATTTTGTAGGAATTACCATTCTATAATGGTTATTTTTAAATAATTTGCCAAAATGATTAAATTCCTTTCAAATCCTAGTTATGAGTAGAGCATCCTTGAGTTAGTGCAAGAGCTTTGTTATTCCGGTGAAGATTCCACCAAATAGATATGTACACAGCAACAAATATTTTATCTATTGTAGAGAAAGCATCTTTATTCTTGAGCAATAGATTAATGCTCTAACAAGCCTTCCAAATGATGCCAAAAACTTTGGAGCCAAAAGGAGAAAGTAAAAATTTCCAAAACAACAAATCACAAGTGTGGAGACTAGTCCAGACTTTGCCTTTTTTTGGTTTATATATGTAGACATCAAAAATATACTGATTGACATCATGCATTCGATCCTGACTTACTAACATCATCTCTTCCTAAATCATCCCTCGGTCTAACCATTTAATCAAATTCCCCTATCTGATTAAATTCATCAATATTCATCTCTTAATTAAATAAATCATTTTGTTTAATTAAGTCACTTTCTCTTGTTAATTAAATCAATCCATCTGATCTAATTATCCCTATTTAATTAAATAATCAATTTATTTGATTAAATCTCTAAAGTCTATCCATTAAATTAAATAAATTAAAACCTTATTTGATTTAATCACACCATCCCTTTTAATTAAATAAATCAAAATCTTTATTTAATTAGCCTCTTATCATATTCCTCTCTTATCTGATTTAAATAAATCCATAAATCTAAGTCAAATAAGTCACATCAGCTAATCTCTTATTAAATTAATTAACCTTTGATTAATTTAATCTAATCTCATGTCACATCCTCTAGATAATGCAAGTTGCACATGAAAATAGATTTAATTCATTTATTAAATCCCTATTTTCCTCACAAGGCATCTTTTTGGAATATTCTCTCAATTTGAATTCAAAAATTCCAAGTCAACATGTACATCCAACAAGGCATTTAAAACCTCTTACATGTCCTTTACCTTGAGCCAAGTGGCATTTATTGCATTTACCCTTCCCTCTTACATGTCATTTCAACAAATTTGAATTTCAAATATTAGCATTTATTGGCACAAACCCCAAATCTTGCACAACCATCATCCATTCATAGCTTGACAAGTGGCACCATATCATTGGATGAATGTTAGTCCCACATTGCTCAAATTTGGGCATTCATCCATCTTGAAATCCTATAAATGAAGAGCTCATCCTTCATTTTATCCATCCACAATTTGAGTGAACTTACTATGCTCAAATCATTAGCCAATTTCATCATCCACAATCCAAGCAAAGTTACCATGCTAAAATACTTAGCCATTTCCATTCATCATTCAAATTCTTAGCTAGGTTTTTGCAGATTTGGCTTGGAGTTATCATCTTCTCATCAAAGTGGATCAACATCATCTTCAACATTCGAATCTTGCATCATAGGAATTGGGAAAGGGCCAATTTTCACATCAAATTGGCACCAATTCCCCCATGGGATCAAATGTTTGCTATTTGAATTAGAATTGAATCAAGTTTTTATCATTTTCTTTGTGTTCTTCATTATTTTCATTCCTAGTTTAATTTGTAAATGGATTTCATGGGGAATCCTTCTTTTAGCTTGCATTTCCTTGTCTAACTCATTTATTCATGTTGTTTTGCAGGTACTAGGAAAAGGGTTCGCACATTTGGCGCTAGAAAGAGGGCTTGAAGTCATAAATTCTAACATTTTCACGAAAATTCTGCGCTTTTCTGCACACATAGGAAATTCCAACGCGAGCTCATCAGCGTCATTGTTTTTGTGCCACGGGCTCGTCAGCGTCGCTTTTTTAGCACCGCGGGCTCGTCAGCGTCACTATTTTAGCACCGCTGGACTCATCCCGCCAAAAATTTTAAATTTTAAATTGCGCCGCTGGACTCGCCGATCTGCATCGGTTTTCAAAAAAATCTTAAACTCTGACGCTTTCAAAAACCGCAATGCTGGGTGAAAAGAGCGACACAATCGTGCTCTCTGTCCTGACACAGAGTGCCGCTGACTGGTAAGTGACACTGTAAGAGCACCGCTAGAAGAAAAAAATAGCGACGCCTTCACGAGTTGCGACGCTGGGAGACAGTAAAGGGGAAAATTTTAATTTTTTTTAGCACGTGTTTTTAATGATTGCTTCTTCCTCTGTTTTCTATTTTTTTCTAACTTTTGTGTTTTTCCAAAATCTGACTTTTTCTACTTTGTAGGTTGGAAGCAAAAAGCAAAGGAAGAAGGAGCATGGTGATTATATCTTGTCTATCAAAGTGTTTTTAAACACTTAAATGTTTGTTTAACACTTATTTAAAGAATTTGTCATCTTTTTCTTTCTTTAGAACACTAGCTTTCATTTGGGTTTAAAAATGATTCTTTTTGTTTATTTCTTGCAAAAGGATTAAAAAGAATCTTAGGATCAACAACTTAAGTTGGCTTCTAATCTTCCTTAACCACTAATTATCTTCTAATCATTGATTAGTTAAGCCTAATCAGTACCTTGTTCAACTCTCCCCATCCCCCAAGGAATTTTTAATTCCTTTTTATTCATCCAAGACTTCTCTCTTCCCCATGTGAATTTAATTCACATTTATTCCTCCTAGAATCCCCTTTTCCCATGCATCTTCTAGAATCTTTGACTTGTCACTGATCAAGTCACATGTGGACAAGTGCTTCCCTTTTTGGAACCTTGTTTTGTCCATGGGATTCTTCCAAGTATGGAACCTTGTCTTGTCCATGGGATTCTTCCATGCATGTTAATTCATATTTATTCACCCAAGATTATTCTCATCTCCCAATGTACTTCCAAGGTACATGTTCTTACAAATCACATGTCCTTCTTCGACCTCACTTGCACATCATCACATCCTAGGCCACTTCACTCTCCACATGTCAAGATGTGAGGGATTGTGAGTCCTCAACTCACCATATTCCTTTATCTTGGCCTTGGTGGCTTAATCCCAACCATTGAATTCTCTAGAGAATTCAAATTTTTCTATAAATACCCCCCTCTTCTAATGCATTGAAGAACACTTAGCCAATTGCACCCTTATGCTACCAATTTGATTACTCAACTTGCAAGCATTTTCCCTCATGTAATCAAGTCATTTAGCCATTAGCATTTGCATTTTATCATATTATTCATCTTGCATCTAGCCATCTCCATAGCCATCCAAGGAGCACACAAGTTTTCAAACATCAAGGGCCAACAAAGGGATTCAATAACACAAAGGTATAATCATTTACAATCATTATTTTGCTATCTTTCTTTGTGTTATCATTCCTTAGGCTAATCTTTGAGGTGTTCCTTAGGTTTTCTTTATGTTGCATTTTAGATATTTTGCACATTTAGGATAGGATAAACTCAAGGCTTCACAAATGTGAAACCTTGTTTAAGCTCGGGGCATCATTATTTTATCTCTATTAATATTATAGAAATTTTAAAAAACTTATGTATGTTGTGGAACCAAATAATGCATCATATTAGTGAAAAATATATTTGAACCAAAATTAATAAAAATATGGTAATATATTTTCAAATTATTTCGATGAATTTGATTTATGTGAACCTATGCATTTAGTAAACAAAATATAGTTTATTTTCCTTTTAGTAGCACTAGAGATATCATATGATTTGAGGTTATTCATTTAGATGTGTTTGATCTAGTGAATGTTCACTCTATGGGAAAATTTTGTTATTATGTTTCATTTAGTGATGATTATTCAAGGTTTCATAAGTTTATTTTCTAAAACTGAAATCTAACTTGTTTTCTCTTAGTTTAAATATTTTAAAACACTTACTGAGAAGTAAATATATTAATTTCAAATAATGGAGGGGAATATTAATGTAAGAATTTGATAATTTTTGTACTTATGCAAGTATTGTGTGATAGAAAACTACTTCATCCTCACCACAAGACAGTGGGGTTGCAAAATAAATGAACTAGACTCTAATGGAAAACATGAGGAGCATGTTGAGTGGTTCACAATTGGACCATTATTTTGGGCCAAGGTTGCAAGCACTACTTATTCTCTAGTTAAAAAATCTCCTTGTTCATCTCATTTAGAAAGATAATAGATGAGGTGTGAAAAGGTCGGAAACTGTATATCTCACATATAAGAGTTGTTGGTTGTGAGGCTTATGTTTATATATCAAAATAGAAATGGTATAATATGAATATTAAGGCTTGGAATTGTACATTCACTAGAAATGGTGAACATAGTAAAACTAGCATTGAAAATGTGTTATTTTAAGGTTGTAATTTTCAAGGAGTAATAAGGAGACAGCTTATTGAGCCTATTTACTCAGTTTACGCAATGATTACTTAGTTTACTTAGTGATCACTTGAAAAGGTAAATTTTATGCATGGGCCTAATCCAATTGATTTGTTAAGGCATTATTTGTGAGGATTTTATCCTTCATTTGCTACAGTTGTGAGAGAAACACTAAGAGTGATCATAGTGAAAGTCACTTGTTAAAGAGCTTTAACATTAGCCCATTTAGGATATGATTGTACATAGGGAATGCCATATCAATTGCAACCTACTATTATAGAACCAAATGCTTTATAAGAAAAGCATATATGGAGCACAACCAAATATGCATGAAGTGCAAACAAGCAATTACTCTTATCAACTTTTGATGATGCAATGATTTTAATAAGGTAATTGACAAAGTTTTTGTGATTTTATTTTATCATATAACTTGAATCATGTTGTCATCTCAATTATTACATAAGAAAATTCCACTAGAAACTAGTGACGACTCCAATAGTGAAACCCCCAATGTAATAAATAAGGGGACTCTTGAGACTATTAAAACTAAAATTAATATGGATTGTAGCATGAATGCATACAAGGAGAATGGTGATAATGCTAAATTGAAGACATTCCAATAAATAATGATGAATAAACTCATCAACACATTGAAAATACACCCAAACCAACCATGTTGAGATTTGAAATAGATATTCTAATGTCATTTGAGAAATTTAATCATGACATGAGAGTCCTTAGATTTCCTCACACCTTTAAAAAAATAATTTTTCATGACAAGTGTCACCTATATGAAATAAATGGGCATGGATAAGTTATGTTATCCAAAGTTAACTTAAGGTTGTACATGGCTCCCAAAGAAATGTTGAATGTAAAGAAAGATGAATCAACAAAAATAGAATGTAAAGGTTAAGGAATTGGTGTTGTTCTATGAAAATAAAGATGGACATGCCACATTTTAACTAGAAAAATTAAAGAAAATCATGAGTGCCAAGACTCTCTTGATTTGGTAGATAATCTAATGGGGCACAATTTTATGAGGTGACAACTTATGGTGACTTTACACTTGAGGATAGTGTTTTGAAGGTATGTGTTGATGAAGCTCACAACAATGATGTTGGAATTTTTGAAGTAGATAAAATAGTTGCTTGTATGCAATCAAAGGACATATTAGTTGAATATTTGATCACAAGCACTTACTTAAACGAAGAGACATTATTTTTGCAACAAAGCAGAAAAAAAAGGTATTGTTGATTTTTTCATGTCTATTTACCAATATTTTGTTGGGAACATGTGTCTCAACCTTGCAATTACAAAAGTTTTACTGTTGATAGGTAGATATTTTGTTGTCTTGTCTTGCCCTAGAAAGCAACCCTATTTTATGAGGGTGTTGTATTAAGGTTATGCATTGTGATGTATTTTGAGAGTTCAATAGCAATCGAGTTACCTCTAGATCTTTCGTTAGTGATACTCCTATGAGAAGCTTGCTATGTAAGTATATTATAATCTTCATTATTTTTTAATAATATATTGGAAAAATTTTGAAGTGTGGGGTTTTTCTCTTGAAAGAATTTTCCCCACGTAAATCACTGTGTTGTGGTATGCATGATATTTATGTTTATTTCTATTTGAATTTTGTAACTATTGTAAAGATCTAAAAAAATTGTATTATCCTCCTCTCAAGATTAGTTTAGGAGGTTGTTTCACTACCTTAACTTCCTTACAAGTGGTATCAAAGCCTGATCACCTTTTTTTTAGTTGCGAGTTGGTTTTTTTTAACTAATCAATATTTTATGTGGGAGCTTGTGTAGAAGATTCTTTGTGATCTTATTGTAGGAATTTTTATATGGAAAGTTCAACATGAAGAATAGAGGTAGATATATTTTTTGAAAATAATTTTGAGATGTGGAAGTTGAAGATGGAGGATTTGTTGATAGATAAAGATATGTGGAATGTTGTTGATGAGAATGTTTTAAGGCCCACATATCCTACTTTGGTTGCTCAATATGATGTTATGGACTATAAATCCAAGGGTCTAATCAGATTGTGCTTGAAAGACTCTATTCTAATCAATATCCATGAAGAGACCTCTACAAAAAAACTATGGAAGAAACTTGGTGAGATGTATCAAGCCAAATCTCTAGTGAACAAGATTTTATTGAGGAAGAAATTGTATTCCTTGAGAATGGAAGAGGGTGGAAAAGTTAAGACCACTTGGGAGCATTCAATATGTTGGTGGCTCAATTGGCATCAATTGGTGTGAAAATGGATGAGGAGGAGAAATGTCAGATATTGCTTTGTTATTTTCCTGATTCATGGGATTTTCTTGTAATGGCTATTGGGATTACTTAGGTTATCTTGAAGACTAAATATGTGGTGGGTTCTTTGATTTTTGAAGAGATGAGGAGGAAGGTATCCATTAGTGCCAAGGAGGCCCTAAATGTTCATGGAAGACCTAAGGAAAATTTTAAGAAGAATAAGAAGTGTGATAAATACAAGTCCAAGGGGAGATCCAAATCTCCTAGAAAGTCCAAAGTTATTTGTTGGAATTGGTGTAAGCTTGGACATATTCATAAGGACTACAAAGAAGAAAAGAAGAATAAAAAGAAGAGATCTAATTGTAATTCTAAGTCTAAGAAGGAACTTGGTGATGCATTCATTGCAACTTTGGCTACTCATGTAGGTAATGATGCATGGTTAATTGACTCAGGTGCATCTTTCCATATGACCTCTAATAGAGATTGGTTTTTTGAATATGAAGAATTTGATAGAGGTAAGGTGTACTTGGGTGATTATTCTCATTTAAATATTGTTGGTCGTGGTAAATTTAGAATCAAGTTTCTTGATCATAAAATAAAAAAGATCAATGGGTTATTACATATCCCTAGATTAACATGAAATTTGTTATCTATGAGAAAACTAATAGATGCGGGTGTGCAAGTATTATTTTCTAAGGAAAAATGCAAGATGGTTAGAGGTTCTACGGTGATTGCTAGAGGTATTAGATTTAGCACATAATCTAAGCTTGATGCATACACTAGTATTGAATGTAATAACACTTCTGTGAAAATCAAGTCTGTGGCAACTTCGTTGGAAGACCTGTAAGGGTTTCATGTTCAGTGAATGGCCATGGATTTTGGGTACCCAAGGATGCTCTTTATTTTAAATCAAAGTTACCTACAAAGAAGACTATGTTATGACACCAAAGACTTGGCCACATTGGAGAAAAGGGTCTAAGGACCTTGAAAAATAAAAACCTCATTGAAGGGTTGACTGATTGTAATCTTGATTTCGATTTATGTGAGCATTGCATTTATGAAAACAAAATTGTTTTCAGTTTTATTTGAGTTCTCATAAATATTGTGGTGTATTGGATCTTATTCATTATGATTTGTTTAGTCTTGCAGATGTTCCTTTGATTGGAAAATCCACAAATTATGTTTCATGTTGATGATTATAGTAGGACATGGGTATACTGTCTAAAGAGTAAGTCTAAAGTTTTCAATCATTTTAAAGAATCTAAAGAAATGTTTGAGTTACAGATTGGAAAGAAAATAAAATGTTTAAGGACTGATAATGGTGGTGAATTTTTCTCTAACTATTTTGATAAAATTATGTAAGGATGCATCATTTTGAGATAAAAGACAACTTTGTATTATCTACAGTAGAATGGAGCTATAGAAAGAATGAATAGGGAATCGATGGATAAGGCTAGGAGTATGTTGAGTGGTGTGTGGTCTAGAACAAAGGTTTTGGGTTGAAGTTTTTGTCACTGCTTATTACCTGATTAACAATTCGCCTACATCAATGCTTGTTGATAAGATGTCTATAGAGGCATGGTTAGGTCACAAGTCTTCACTAAGACATCTTAGATTTTTTGGCTATGAGGCATATGCACATGTACTAAAGGGAAGCAAACAAAGTAGGAGAACAAGGTTGTGAACTATATCTTCATTAGATACAGTTATGGTGTGAAAGGATACAATCTTCGGGATCTTGATCCACATAAGGTATTATATATTAGAAGTTTTACTTTTAGAGAAACTAAGCCTTCTTATGTTACATTATAGCAAAAAAAACTAAAAAAAAATATGTGATTTAACTTCCTCATACGCTTAAAAAATTTGAATCAAAACCCCTAAAAAATAAGTTGAGGAGAGCTCATCTAGCTCTGAATCTTCGTAAGAGGAGGAAGAACCTCCAATTCAACTTGTTTGAAGGTCTACAAGGCATAGACAACCACGTTAAAGATATTCACTTGATGATTAGAGATGTAATTTTCTTTGAGTAATAACATAGATGAACTCCTATCTATAAACGAGACATTAGGTATGAATGATGCAAAATTCAGGAGGATTGCTATGGATGAAGAAGTGGAAGTTTTGAAAAAGAATGATAGTGGGATCTAGTACCATTTCCTGAAGGATGAAAGCCTATTAGTTGCACATGGGTGTTCAAGAAAAATATTGGTTTAGATAGAGGTATTGAGAATTACAAAGTAAGGTTGGTTGCAAAAGATTATTCTCAAGTTGAGGGTGTTGACTATGGTGAGATATTTTATCCTGTTGGAAAAATGACATCCATTTGATTTTTGCTTTCTATTATTGTTGCTTATGATTTAGAGGTTGAGAAAATAGATGTGAAAATAGTTTTCCTTCATGGTGTCTTGGAGGAGGATATTTATATGACATAGCCAGAGCACTATGTGGTGAAAGGTAAAATTAATTTGGTTTGTAAATTGAAGAAATCTTTGTATGGCCTAAAATAGAGTCTTAGAATGTGGTACCAAAAATTTGATATATATGTGTTGAGTTTGGGATTGAGCATTCTAAATCAAATCATTGTGTTTATTATAAAATTGATGGTGATAGTTTTTTGTTTTTTGTATTATATGTTGATGATATGTTATTTATTGGCAAAGGGAAAGGAATGATTTCTGAACTAAAGTATTAACTTGCAACTAAATTTGAAATGAAAGATCTTGATGTAGCTAAGCACATTCTTGGGATGGAAATTAGAAGAGATAGAGTGAACATAAAGTTATAGATTGGCAAGAGTAATTATGTCAATTCAATTTTATAGAGGTTTAATATGCAAGATTGTAGACCATTGTGTGTTCCTTTTTCAATTGGAATGAAGTTATCTATTTCAAATTGTCCAATATTTCCATTGAAGATGAAAGACATGGGAAGAGTTCCTTACCAAAGTGCAATTGTAAGTTTGATGTATGTTATGGTTTGTACTAGACTAGACATTTCCCAAGTAGTGGGAGTTCTTTCTAGATATATGTATAATCCTAGTAGAGTTCATTGGGATGTAATTAAAAATTCTTCAGATATTTCTGAGGTACCTAAGAGTATTTCTTGTGTTATCATGGTAATATGATAGGAGATAAAATTTCCCTTGATATTCATGGTTATGTGGATTCAGACTAGGCAGGTGATATTGACAGTAGATGATCCACCAGTGCTTATGTGATTACTTTATTTGGTGGTGCAATTAGTTGGATGAGTAAGTGACAAGTTGTGGTTGCTTTTTCCACTACTGAAGTTGAGTATATGGTAGCTACTAATGCTTGTAAAAAATCCAATTGGCTCAAGAGACTATGTTTAGATATTGGAATAAAATAAGTTGCAGTGACAGTTAGAGTGCGACTTGCCTAGCTAAGAACCCAATATTTCATGCTAGGACCAAGCACATTGATGCACAATATCATTTTTTTAGAGATATGGTTGAAGATGGAAGGGTGAGGTTGGTTAAGGTAGATACTTTTATGAATGTTGTTGATTCTTTAACTAAGTTTGCAAGCATAGAGAAGTTTAGATGTTGTTCAAATTCTATGGGCCTTTTGCCCCCTAACAATTAAGAGGCGATGTTTATGCTCCCTCTCGTTGCTCTTACAAGGTGTTCAACAAGTGGGAGATTTGTTGGGAAAATGTGTCTCAACCTTGAAATTACAAAAGTTTTACTGTTGATAGGTGAGTGTGGGGGGTGTAGGGGGCTACCCCATATGGGGTCTAGGGGCCATGTGCCTCGGTGGGGGGTTTTAGGCAATGCCTTTGAAAGCCACATTTTATGTATATTTAATTATTATAAATTTGAACCATTCATCATTAGGTTTCAAATCTGACAAAAGATATTTTGTTGACTTGTCTTGCCCTAGAAGGCAACCCTATTTTATGGGGGTGTTGTATTATGGCTATGTATTATGATGTATTTTGAGATTTTGATAGTGGTTGAGTTGCCTCTAGATATTTGGTTGGTGATATTGTTGTGAGAAGCTTGCTCTGCAAGTATATTGTAAACTTTATGGTTTTTGAATAATATATTCGGTGGCTTTTGGAGTGTGGGGTTTTTCTCTTGAAAGGGTTTTCCCCACATAAATCACTATGTTGTGGTATGCATGATATTTATGTTTATTTATGTTTGATTTATGTAACTATTGTGAAAACCTAAAAAACTTTGCATTATCCTCCTCTTGAGATTAGTTTAAGAATTTATTTTGCTACCCTAACTTCCTTACAAATTTTAATGAACCAATTATCACTAACATGAGTGTGAACATTGCAAAAATAAAATAAAAAATTTGCAAACTCAAGAAGTTAATTTACTTCTTTTCAAATCCAATATTGTTGTTTCTTAATTGGATAGTCTCAACCATAGGCTAGAACAATAAATTAATGAGAGGTTTTGATTGAGAGACAAAAAAATTCTCTTAATTTGTCTTTAAAATTTATAATAATCTTGAGTTTGAAAAGGAAAGTGATTATTCATCTAACAAATCCAAATTTAATGATCCTTACCTAATGGATTTTAAAGTTTATAATATCCAGTTTTGGAGCATTTATGAAAATGATTTTGATTTTAAAAATTTAGAATTGGATATGCAATTTGGTAAGGATTTTAATAAAACAAATCTTAATGTTAACTTTTCAACTTTAAAAATCAACAAGTAAATTTAAAATTTAAAAATTATTTTGTTGAATTTTTTTTAAGGGGTAAAAATTTATTAAATCAATTAAAAACTAGTACAATCACCAAAGTATCGAACACCATCCACTAGGGACCCAAGAAGACTAACCAACAACCACAATAAATCCCAAAAGGAGTCAAAGCCACATGAAACTCCACCGAGACCCCTCATTAATGATGTATATCCTCTAAAATCACTGTCTCCAATCTTTGGGAGCACTCCAAGGATAGATTCTCCTAGCCAAGCAATCTACAACATTGTTCCACTCTCGAGCGGGATGTGGACAAAGGAAACATAATCCAAAGAATTGATTAGTTGGTGAATCTATTGAACCACCCAATCCAACTTCCAATTCACTCCAACAAGATCCTACTTATTTGACATATTAACCAAGATCTCAGAGTGTTACTCACATATAATCTTGTGCCACCCAAGGGCATACCCCTTTTCTAAAGCAATAAGGATAGAAAGAGTTTCTATAAGATTATTAGACTAATGTCCCTTGTCAATTGAGAAGAAAAAAAGAACGCAACACTAGAACTATCCCTTCCCACACTTCCAACCCTAGCATGCATAGGATTTCCCTCAGAGGAACCATAAATATTAATCTTAAATACACTTGCACGAGGAGGGGACCATCCAACCTCTCTTTGAGTCTTCATTTTGAGGCTACATCTCACCCTTCATGAAGTAGGCAACGAACCAACGAACCAACCCCAAATAAACCTAGTCTTTGCATCATGTCAACCTCTCCAAGCTCCAAATGGGTGTCCACCACACACTTAGCTTGGATAGTCTTGTGGATCATACCCAAAATCCTTAGACATAATGGTTACACCACCAACTTTCGCCCTTGAAAATTTGTACAGTTCCTTTCCATCCAGATTTTCCAAAGGATGCAAGAAGGCCCAATATTCCAAGCCACCTAAAGAAAAAAAATCTTAGCATGTGGCCTTCCCAAACTCCTCCAAAATTCAACAAGAGAAGTAGCATGCACACAATCCTGCTTCCAAGCATCCCACCATAAGTTCCAAATGACCCAAGAAAAGAAGCACTAGAAAAATAATTAAGGGCTCCTTGCCACTACCAAAAAGAACACACATAAATGGCCCTTTGAAATCATGCTTTCACAAATTATCCTAGGTGAGACAATTTTTACACACAACTAACTAGATGAATAAGTTACATTTATTCCAAGCAAACTTATTCCACATATTCTTCCACCAAAGGACTTCATCTCCCCCATATTTCTACCTATCCAAAACCTAATATCCTAAGGTCATCAAATACACCCCTTATGATTAGGACCCCAATCTAGTATATCACTCTTCATTAAAGAGTTGTAATTTCTTCCTACAAGAATGTGAGATAACTATTCATGGTCCTTCACAGAACCTCTTGATGGCCATTTAGTAGAGTTCTTCCACTTAAACACTTCCACCTATGCCAATCTCTTAGCAGCTTTGATATCCTCAACTTAGTCCAACTGACCTCCAAGAAGCTAATACAAAGAGATTGTACGTGCATATAAATGGATATGATATGGGGAAATCCATACCATGAATCAAACTATAATAGGGCCTCTAAACCCCTATTACAAATCCAAAACAAACCCTACTTAATTAAGTTGGCACATTGCTTAAGGGTATCCTAAATCATAGACCCCTTACCTAATAGGTTGATCTCAGACACATCTTCACTTGCCACTCCCCTCAAATACTTAGAAGAGAGGATCTTGGCCCAAGCTTGATCTTGATTAGAGCACCACCATCGATAAATTTTAGCAGCCAAGGCTTGTCCCATGATGATAGCTTGTCTCAATCCAAGGCCACCCTCCTACTTCATCCTACAAATAGTCTCCCATTTCACCAAACTCCACTTTGAAGAAGCAAGATTACTAGTACATAAAAATTTCCTAGAAAGAGCATACAGATCCTTAATGAAGCTTAAGGGAGTGACTTGCACCATGCACCTATAAATAAGAAAATCCTAAACCACTAATTTCAAAATAAATATTCTACCAGCAAAGGATAGCCACTTGAGTGTCCAAAGGCTAACTCTTCCACAAAGGTTATCTAGAACATTTTTCCAATTCCCCCTGGGATTTAGGGGCCAATATAGAGGGGAATACCTAGGTAAACAAAAGGAAAAATACAAATCTAGAATCTAAGATATTTTGGATTGGATAAGAGGATGGGTGTTGAAGAAAAAAATGGAATACTTTGCTTCATTAATCCTCTACCTTGAATCTGCAATCTGCAGATATCCAATGCCCATATGAAGTTAGACGCTTCTATGATTTTGGAAACTCCTCACAAAGCCATGTCATCCACAAACTGTAAGTGAGAATGAGAAGGAAAACTATTACTGCACCTCCACCCTTGAATAATCCCTTATCTCACATGGGATTTTAAAATTCTTCTCAATGCCTCAACCATTAAAACGAATAAATAGGGTGATAGAGGGTCCCCTTGCTGAAGAACTCGTGAAGCACCAAATAAGGTAGAGGGATCACTATTAATTAATAGAGTAAGAATTATAAGTAATAAAACTCATCACCTAATTGACCTAGTCATGATCAAACCCAAAAGCAAGGAGCACTTATTTGGAGAAATGGCCATTTAACACAATCATAAGCTTCAGGCATGTCTAGTTTGATGAACATAGCCTTGTCCTTGGAAATATAAATGGAATGAATGGAATTAGTTGTAATAACCGCCCCATCCAAAATTTTCCTACCAATCACAAATTCGCTCTACTCCCTGAAAATAACTTTATTAAGCCATGTATCAAGAGTCTCTCTACAATTAACTTTCAATAATTTTATAAACCACATTGCATAAGGAAATCAGCCTAAATAAATCTAGTGAATTAGCCCCTTCTCACTTGGGCACAAGCATAAGAAACATAGAATTGATTGCTGTCAACATCTCTTTATTTCTTTGTGACTCTTGTACTAGCTCCAATAAGTTGTATTTGATAATCTCCTAGAATTCCTAAAATAATTGTATCAAAAATCCATATGGGCCTAGGGATTTCCCTTTCTTCATCTGATCACTATCCCTTCTAATTCATCCAAAGAGATGGGTTTGATAATCATTTTATTCATCTCATTAGAAACAATTGAGGGAATACAATCTAAAATAAGATTCTCATCAACCAACACACTAGAAGAGTCCTCCATGAACAAAGAATAATAATATTGAATAACCTCAAATGAGATTTCTCAAAAGGAAGATAAAGGAACTCCATTAGTAGACACTATTAAGGATACCATATTCTCGTTCCTTCTAGCCTTATCTGAGTTAAAGAAAAAATTCATCTTCCTATTGCCCTCCTAAATCCAGTCAATGCAAGACTTTTATTTCCAATAAATCTCTTCTCACAATTGTCATTTTGCAAGATTTTTCAACACTTCAATTTCTTCTTTGAGAGAACCCTTGGTAATACCAAGATCTCTATTATGCCTAGTGATGATACACGATCAATTTTGGGCTTTTGATTTAGCCGAAAATATTCCCTCACATCTTAAGTTGATACTTCACAAACTATAGCCTCTTAATGAAGGAATATATTGTTATTCCATGAGCTAGCATACCATTACCCCACCAATCCACCATAATATCCTACAACAAAGACTTACACAACCACATCAATTGGAATTTAAAAGAAAGGCTCTTAGTGCCACCAAACTCGTTCGTTGATAATTTGATAGGTCAATGATTAGATCCCCTCCACTCCAAAATCTCAAAACTAGTTACCCAATTGTTTCCAAGCCAAAAAAAAGAAACTAAAAACCCATCCAATCTCTCTAAGATAGAATCTTCATTGCATCTCATGTTACTCTTGGTATATACTCTATTGTATTGATTTATGTCAATCAAAGTCAAGAAGAGAATATTATCCTTAATTATCTAAGATAATGGCTCTAGTCTATCAACTCCCCCCTCTTTTCTTCTAAGATGGTAATAGCATTAAAATACCCAACCAAGATCCAAGGATAAAATAGATATATAGACCACACATACCAAATGTGGTCCTAGAGATAGGATTTACTAGAATAATTAGTCGAGGTATACACATTGGTGAGTAAGAAAACTTCTCTAGACTCAAAAATAGAGGAAACCATTGACATAGAATTTCATATATAAATCCATCAAAGAGGAACAATCTTACATGGATCCCAAAAATAGGCAACCCCTCCAACATTGTCTTGAGCACCAATGCATTGACATTGAACCCTCCACCATAATTTTGAGGCAATGTTGATCATTCCTTCAAAAACAACTTAGACTCTTGAATAAACATAACATTTGGAGAATGTACTCTAATCAATTACTGAATAACCTTCTATCCAGGGATGTTGTTTAAACCCATTGTATTCCAAGAAAGGACAATCATCTTTCAGGGTTAGAAAATTGGGAATTAATAGTCTTAACTGAACCTGACTCTATCAAATTTTCTCCCATTAATTTTATTTTAACCTAATATTTCTTTCACCCCACCTTGGGAGGCTTATTTGGGTTCACCTTTTTAATGATATTTTTGTAGCCATAAAGAGGGCAGGGCTTTAATACCTTTTCTTAGAACTAAAACCTCCAATTTTGATGGTTGAACAGTAATATCCAAAGCCAAGACCTCTATCAATTCATTTCTCTCAAAAGGATCCAACAAATAGGGAGCCTCATGAATTTGGTATGTGTCCATCTGTGAAGATATGAGTCCAACCTACAGATAGTTCTAATTAGTAATCTCCCTAGACACTAGATGCTCATCCCCCAACTTTCCTAACCTAAAGAGTAACTCATCTAGAGACACCTCTTGCTGGTCCAAGTCTTCTCGAGCCTCAAATTGGTTATAGGTCCCCTCTCCATGTCTATCCTTGAGGGTTATCTCATGTCCTCTCCCCTTATTACGAGGCTTAATTGAAAGAAAAAAAAATCCTTATCTACATCTCCCTCTGACATAGGGGCTTTCCCTTTATTCAACATTTGTATTGACTGAGAAGGCAGATTGGCTAAAACCCCATTGGACACAACTCTTGTATACTTAACTTTAGGACATTTCCTCTAAAAATGCTCATACTCATGGTAGATCCAACATCAAAATAAGGTAGCTTCAAAGTCAAGTTGTTGAATCCATAATGTGGGTCCAAGATAAATTTCCAAAGAATCCAATTTGAGGGTTATTTAAATCAATTCAATATAAATACAAGCATAGGAAATTACCTTCTTATCTAGCGATGTTGTGATGGACCTACTGACTTTCCCAACAACAAAGTAATCATGGGAAAAATATCATTCCTCTAGAGCTTTAATGGCAGCCACAAGAGTCACGCCCATACTAGAGCCCTTGATGCAAGCTCCTCCAGTGGATTAAAGCTAACATGCCATGACTTAATGAACAAACCCACCTAGTTGTAAAAATAAGGGTCCCCTTCATAAGCCTTATTATATTCTACTAGGCAGGAGAACACCACCATTAAATAGTTATTAGTTGCCAGCATCACATCCATAACACCCTCAAGGTTCCAAGTTCTTCGATCCCATGAATCCAAAAGGGGAGAGAGACCCTAATCTCCATAAATTTGTAAATTAAGGCATGATTTGATAAATAATTGACATCTTCCACAACTGAGTTCAATTGAATTGCTAATACCAGATGGGAAATTGAATCCTCTCAAGGAATCTGTTTACTTTTGGAATTTTGGGACCCCCATTCTTAGAAGATTTTTCTCCATTCAAGGAAATGTTCAAAAAATTAACCACTTTGGCATGCCCAAATAGTGGCAAAG